>CAMOHE010045560.1:8731-21879 GCA_946598075.1 Artocarpus hirsutus | reverse complement strand
CCCCACCTACCCTTTCCCTATTGCCCCACCCCGCCCTACCCTCTCCCCCTGGCCCCACCCACCCCTCTACCCACCTCGCCCTACCCACCCCCCCAACCCTCTCCCCGTCGCCCCACCTCGCCCTACCCTCACCCCTGTCACCCCACCCACCCCCACCCTGCCCCACCCTCCATCCCGTCCCCACAAATTTTATTTGTTTTGTGAATATGTGAAATTATATAAATATATGAAATTGTGTATATGTGAATATGCGTAATATGTGAAAGTATGTAATTAAAATTGTAAAATTGTGAATATGTGTAATATGTGAAATTATACGAATATGTGTAATATGTGCAATTATGTGAATATGTGAAATTGTGTAATTGAAATTGTAAACTAGTGAATATGTGAAATATGTGAATATGTGAAATTGTGTAATTGAAATTGTGAACTTGTGAATATGTGAAGTATGGATATGTGAAATATGTGAAATTATGTGAATATGTGAAATTGTGTTTGTGAAATTGTAAACTTGTGAACATGTGAAATATGTGAATATGTGAAATTGTATAATTGAAATTGTAAACTTGTGAATATGTGAAGATGTGGATATGTGAAATATGAAAATTATATGAATATGTGAAATTGTGTAATTGAAATTGTAAACTTGTGAAGATGTGAATATGCGAAATATGTCAATATTGTGAATATGTGAAATTGTGAACTTGTGAATATGTGAAGATGTGAATATGTGAAATATGTGAAATTATGTGAATATGTGAAATTGTGTTTGTGAAATTGTAAACTTATGAATATGTGAAATATGTGAATATGTGAAATTGTGTAATTGAAATTGGTTTGATCCCCTCAGACACCCACTACATGAGGATTTTGTATTAGTCATGAGATTATAAGTATTAATGTTCTCTTATAAAATTAATTGTTTTGAGTCCCACATAATTGTATCGTCTATTAATTCACTTAAACATGACAAATTGTTAAGGTGCTTAACAATTGGAAGCTTCAAACAAGAAGCGGTGTCACAAACTGACTAAACAGAATGCTATATTTCAAACGTAAGTGTCCAAGACAACAAGGAAATGCATAATGTGGTTTTTTTATTCTACATTTCATGCAAGATATAATTAAAAGTTGTATACAAGCCCTAGGAAGAAAATATTTTTATATACATATGGATATACATGAAGTTAGATTAGAGTGGATACAATTTGTAAATAGGTATGTAATTTTTAGATAGAGATATAGAGATAGTAGATAAACAATTGCTCAAAATAGCTCAAATGTAAATGATCTTATAAATAACTTGTAATGTCAATATACATCAATTTTTGTAGGTAATCAGAGCCTTGTTGTAATAGATAACACGGGACTGGTCATCTTGTCGGAAATAAAAAATTTTTGGAAAATTTTTTTTTGGCAATACCAATTTTTCACGATAGTTTTTATAAAAACTATCGTAGAAGCATAAGCTTTCATGACAGTTTTACAAGAAAAAGTCATGGAAGGTCATGCTTCAATGACCTTTTTGAGAAAAACCATCGTAGACGGTGAAGCTTCTACGACGATTTCTATAAAAACCATCGTGAAAGATGTATACCTACGACGCCTCTTCGTGCCAAGTTTGCTATTCTATGACGGTATTTTACCGTCATGAAAACTCCATTTTGTACTACAATTGAGTTTTCACAACGGTTTTTTAACTGTTGTAAAATTTTTGCACGACGATTTTAAACCGTCGTGAAATCCGTAGTCTGTAGTAGTGGTCCCACGATTGCAAGGCCCAAGTTTGCTGAAAATCCTCAAGGAGGTGGCGGTGTCTGCTAGCGATGGATGAGGTCTGAATCTACACCAATGGAGTGAGAGAAAAAGAAAGAAAGAGCAACAAAGAAGGAAAGAATAAAAATATAAGGAAAAAAAATAAAAAATAAAAAATAAATATGTAAACAGGGTATTTTGTGTTTTTAAAAATTTATAAAATATTGTTTTACCCTATATTCATTTCACTTTAACAAATCTTATGGCATCATTTACAAAGCACCAACTAAATTATGTTATTTTCTCTAAAATTATATTTTTTTTATACGGCATAAAAACACCGTGTTAGTAAGATAGTACTTTCACTACAACAAATAACCACTTCAATGACAATTAAAAAATGTCCTTGATGGGTTTTCACGACATATTTTCATACGCCATTGAATAGGGGTGCCGTGAAAAGTCTACGACATTGCTTTGTATGTCATGCATGTTGTCGTTGATACTTTTTTTTATCACATCAAAATAATGTCGTCTTAGTATTTTCAATTTCATAGATATATATTTAACAACAAATTAAAAATGTCATGATAAAGAATTATTAACAACTTGAGACAAATGTTGATTTAGATATTTTCACGACATTCATTAGATGTTGTGGATTTTTATTTGTTATTAAAAAAATAATTTTCAATAAATTTGTATTTTTAGCTTTTAACCATTTCTAATTATTTTATAATTACAAAATTTAAAATTTTCAAATTAAAAAGAAACTTAATGTAACATACACGGGAAAGAAAAAAAATGACTCTTGGCAATTAATTTTCAAAAAGCCTTGCACCCTTATACACATCCAAATTTATAAAATACATAAAAAAACACAAAATTCATGTTTCATGTTCCCAATGGAAACATTAGGATTAATACATGAATAATAATCTAAATTCACACCACATTAACAAATAGTAAATTATAGAGACCTTTCAAGCAAGTTAAAAAAAAAAGAAACGAATAAAGATTTAAACAACGAGTGCTAAGCATTCCATCTTCTACATCCCTAGTGTCTACAAAATCTTTTAGGAGATGCTCCTCAACAATATCGACAACAAGCAAAACGATCTGTCCATGGATACCGTTAACAAGACTGCCAACAACAAGCGCCATAAGAACTACAAGTAGGTTTGTGCCTGTAGGAACATTTTTAAAGCAATTCATGCTTTAGATTGTTTTTAAACTTGAACAATCATATTATTTAAAACAAAAATAATGGAAGAAATAATTCTAAATCCTACCTACACATGGAGCCAATCCTTCCCGGGTTGTTTAGCAAAGCTCCTCTGCATAGTGAACAAAAAGATAAGGCATATAGACTAGAGATCGAAGCTATTTTCATCTTTGCTAAAAAGAAAAAGAAGCTTTGAACGCATGGAACATTTACTCTGTGCCTCCATATAATAAAAACTCTAAAATGTGAAAAGACAAAAAAAACGCAAAATGTTATGGCTAACTTTTTTCCCCTGAAACTATTCAATTTTTGGCGCTCCTTTATTATTTGACTCTGTTGTTTCTTTTTCTTTTTCTTTTTTTTTGAAGGGATTTGCCTCTGCTGTTTCTAAGTGAAGGTGCAATTGCATACGTGGACGTTTGATATTTATCGATTTCCTTTTTTTTCTTAATTGTTATTGAGACGGTTATCTTGTTTGATATACGAAACTTCAAAAATTGCATATGTGAAACGGTTTCTTCATGCCCTCGTAAACAATATTAATAAAATATGTGGCAAGTTTTAGAGATGAAAAGGCTTTTGTATGGATTATCTGTTAGATTCAGATATTCTTGAAATAGATTTTTTAATCTCAATTTATTTTATATTTTTGAATTAGGTGGGTCTATTGATACCTCTCATTTTACTTTTTATACATCCCTATTTAATAAGTTTTTTTTTCATTTACTATTCTTTAATCAAATTACTTTAAAGGACAAAAATATTTTTAAAAAATACTCATTGCATGCCCTACCTTAAAAAAAAGTTATTTCATTCAAAAAAAAATTCTATGCCCCACTTTTACTAAAATAATGAAGTTAGATTCCAACATGAAAAGTAGGTGGTAATTCAATTTTTATTGTTTTATATATAACAATTATGATTACATAAATCGTTGTAAATTATCTTATTTGTAAATAATTATAAATCATGTGTTTTAGTATAGGAACCACAATTTGGTTTGACAAAATTAAGACAATACAAAAAAACTACGTTTCAATTCTCCTTTTTTTAAGTCAAGGATATATACAATTTGTTCAATTATATATAAACCCTTACAATTCACTACTGATTATAGTTTCTTGTCATGAATCCAAAGTTTAGTTTGACATAAAGAAAAAATTAAGGAAAAACTATCTGTTAATACATGAATTGGAAAAGAAAAAAGTTTGAAAAGAAAATTGTAAGTTTGCTTGGTTGAGTGAAAAAAGAAAAAATAATAATAATGCTATTAAGTGTAGAGACTTGTTGGTATTTTAAAGGAGATGTAACAAGTAAAATGAATGGTAAATTAAGAAAATATGTTAATCAGAACTTTATGAGTGTTTAAATAATGAGAACTTTTTGAGTGCTTAAATCCTTGGATTTGGGTTATTCATTTGAAAAGCTCAAGTATCGATGAACAAAATAAAAGAAATCAAATGTTAAATGATTACAAAATGTATGAAGATAGTTTTTCTTAACGACAGTTGCTTATAGTGTATTACAAAGTGAACATACATGAAGATTTTGAAATTTTAATGAGGACATTTATGCAATTGTAAGACACTTAAGTTAGCTAAACATGTTGAAGTAGAAGCTTGCTGAAAATCTTATATCACTAAAAGTTTATAGATCTTGATTTTTCATTGATACAATAAAATTCTACTACAGTTTTCTCTAATGTCCTAAAATTGTACATGAAGTTCTTATAGAACTTTCAACAACATTTTTTTAAAAAATGCCGTTGATCTCCTATCGTGGAAAGCATTTTTTGTTGTAATATGTTTTAAATTTTTGTAAATTTTATAAATTCTAAATATTTTTATTGTCATGTAATTTAGACAAATCTAAAATTTAAAACATCCACTAGTTTATAGAAATTTTTGAAAAAGAAAAAAGACACTCAAAATATATAAAGCAAAATTTTAAACAAAAATATATAGAAAATAGAAAAAAAAAATGCGAGAGACTCATCTAATTTTAGATTAAATATCAATAAAAATGAAATATACATAAATAGTTAGTCCATGGGCCTAGCCTTGCTCTCTATAATAAAAAGGCCAAACTTGAAGCAAGCCTAAGGGACAAGCCTTAAGCCTAACCCTAGCCCCTGTCCCTAGACCTGATAGGGTAGTGCCGAGTCTAGGCCCAAGCCAGTAAGGCTTAAGTAGAGTTGCCTTGTACCTTTCAATTTTAAAATTGGGGGAAGTTTTATAAATGTTATTATGCCACTAAAAAATATTATGATAGATAAAAGGGAAAGAGAGAGTTAAAAGAGTATTAGGGCATGTCAATTTAAATTGGTTGAAAAAAGATTTAAACAACTTGTACTAATTATTTTCTAAAAAGAAGTAATATGAGTTGTAGAGTGGTGCAACTTTTTTTATAGTGTGGCATGAATAAACATATTTTTTATAAGTGTGGCATTATATGTAATTTTCTCTTCAAATTTTCAACTTTTTTTTATTAAATATTATAATTTTTTAATAAAGATATGTTCCTTTTAATGGGTGACTCTTGCATGTTTACACTTTAAACTTGTAGTACACGCATAAATCCAAAATATATAGTTAAAAATCAAATATTTCATGTTTTTTAGTGTAGTGGATATCAAACTCTTACTTCCTTCTAGATTTGAGGTTCAAACCTTGAGAAAGATGAAAAAAAATATTTCTTTCAATGCCTTTAGAGTTGCGGCTTTAAACCTCAAATTTATAAGAGAAATAAAAATTTCTCAACCATTAAGCTAAATAATTTTCAATTTTTGATTATATTTATTATGTTTACAAGCATAATAAGCTTAAAAATAAACTTACATGTTTAAAATTTAAATTTTATGTATTTCATTTATTGGGTAAATCAATTAGAATGGTTGTTTCATTCGGTTTTTTCTTGAGTGAAAAATACAAGAAAATATTGGGATTACTAACTAGTATTTCATTATTGATTGTAGCATGTTATGTAGTCCGTGCACAGCTAGACATAGTAGAATGATATGTCACAAAAAACTCCTCTCCTTCTTCCTTCTTGTTTTCTTAACTAAGATTGCCTTATTTTTCTATTTATTAGTAGAATCCCAAGGTGCTATACATGTAAAGAATAATTTTACAAGTTTTATCTTTTTAATTTTTCGAATAATGAAGTTCTTAGTTAGTTGTTAGTTGATACACAACTAACACAAACATCTTTATATGTGTTGCTTTTAAAAAAAATAAGGATTAGGGAGGAAAAAAATGAAATAAGGACACATCAATAGCACTCATAATTTTAATTTCAATTAATTATATTAAATAATTTTAATTATTGTGTCAAAGTTTAATTAAATATCATTAGCATTTAATTCAATTTCCCCAGCATTTATTTAATTAACATTTGCACCATTTAATTTTTAAATCAACTAAAATTTTGGTCGCATATTTTAAATATTAAATTTGCTATATTCATTTTATTATCATTTTGCCTCTATCGTTCCCACCTTATTACAAAACGACCACTTAACACTCTTACAATCGCAATTCACGTGAATTGCTTAGGTGGCTTCTTCAAATGCCGAATTCACAAGCCCAAGGGTTTGAAAATACCAAACTACCACTAGCACTTTCTCCCATTTAGTTTAAACAGCCCAACACACTCTTCTTCCCATCTCATCCTCGTTACCATTTCTCTCTCCTCTTAATCAAAATTTTCTAGCCATACAAACGTAGAAAGGAAACCAGAAAACAAGCCTCCGTTGGTAGCATAACATCTCAGAGCAAATCCCAAGGGTAAAACAGAACGTTCTTCAAAATTATGAGGCTCGTAATCAAATATCCAATCTAGAAATTTTGACCCCTTTTTAATCTGAATTTTCTTGTTGAATTATTTGTTCAATTCTCTTGTTGAATTCTGAGTTTTGAGTTCAGTTAGTTATGCATGATTTCTCAACAATCGTTGATTTGTATTTTGAAGTGCATGTGTTGATTATCTAGAATTCGATGAAATTGTTCAATAAGTTTGATGCTTGACAATCTGATCATGTGTTAAACTGAGAATGGGCCATGCATGTTGAGAGATTTCCCGAAAATGTACTTCTAATTTGGAGTTGAAAACGCATAAGTTGTTCATTTTTCAAAGTTTGGATTTCAGGTTTTGACTTGTAGTTTTATGTTTAAAATTTAAGGAAAACTGTTTCTAAATGTTCAAAGATGTGATTTTATTGTTTCTGCATGTTTTCTGGATATGGAGTTATTGAAAACAATTTAGAATCAAGTGTTAGAACAAACTTTTGTGCTGAAAACTATTATCACCTAAGATAATTAATAAGATGCGAAAGCTAACCTGAATCTATGGATAGAATTATGATTCATGAGTCTGTATATTGAGGATCTTTTAAGCCTAGTATGTAAATCCTATTTCAAAGAATACCTCTGTAATGATAGGTAACAGAAAAATAACGTACGTATTGACTTAGGGATCACAATCCTTTTATATAACTACTAAATCCTAACAGTTATTCTTAATTACCAATTTAACGTATCATAAAATCAGTAATTATATTTTGGTCTCTACATATAGGAGGCCCATACTTAAGGATGCATTAAAAAGCTCAAAATCTAAATTGATCACTTTTAATCGAGCAACATATCTGACACTACAAGAAAAACTACATTTAACGATATATTATTTATGACATGTAGTTTTTGAATGTTGTTGAAAAGTACATATAACGACATCTCTAACAAAGATATCATTAATGACATTTGAAACAATAATTAACGACATCTATATAGATGTCGTATTAAAGGTCTCCTTTTAACGACAATAGTTTAGTGTCGTTAAATCATTTAACGACAAATAGGAGATGTCGTCAAAGCTTTGAAGATTCCACGACATCCCTTATAGACAACATCTTGATCAATGTCGTCTATAAGGGGTGTCGTAGAATCTCCAAGGCTTTGACGACATCTCCTACTTGTCTTTAAATTATTTAACGACAGTAAACTATTGTCGTTAAAAGGAGACCTTTAATACGGCATCTATATAGATTTCATTAATTATTGTTTTAAATGTTATTAACGACATCTTTGTTGGAGATGTCGTTGTATGTACTTTTCAATGACATTTAAAAACTACATGTCGTAAATAATATGTCGTTAAATGTAGTTTTTCTTGTAGTGTGATAGCCTTTAATATGCATTTATTTAATATATTAGCCTATATATTGGATTAATTCCAACAATCTCCCACTTAGGCCATATATGATCAACTTTATAAATGTGAAGTATACCTTATGAGCTCATGAATTTTTCCACCAAAACTTTATGCATCTCAACAAACTTGTCCATTAACCATACTAATATAAAACGAAAGCCACCTTCATTATATATATCGTATTGTCAATACAACTAATGACAAAGATCAAGCATATATGTGTAGCATGAAAATTTCATGCAATGTGGTCTTAACATGCCTATTTCTAACTCGTCCACCTTAAAAACTTAGTGAAATCAAACCATATCAAAATCAGAGTGTGAATAAACCAAAACTTTATTTCTAAAGAAAATGACCTCAAAACATCCATAAATTCAAATAACTGAAAATACGTCTATATCATAAAAGTATCTAAAATTACAAACTCCTACTAAAACTGAATATCATGAAATAATATGACACCCATACAAATAGTGTGCTCATGAAACATTTTGGGTGGCAATCCTCTAGTAAGAGGATCCACAATCATGAAGTTTGTACCGGTGTACTCTAAAGACAATTGTCCACTCTAAACTCTTTCTTTCACAACCAAGAACTTGATGTCTATATGCTTTGACTTCGTCGAGCTCCTGCTATTGTTGAAATATAAAACTGTTGACTTATTGTCATAAAATGAGTTTAGTGGTCTTTAAATACTGTTCACTATACGCAGTCCTATGACAAAATTCTGTAGTCATATTTTATGATTGGACGCTTATAACACGCTATGAACTTTGCTGCCATAGGAGAAGATGCTATAAGAGACTGTTTAGCACTTTTCCAAGAGACAACACCTCCAACTAAAAGGTAGACATAGCCCGACATAGATTTCATACTATCTTGGCATTCAGCATATCGAAGTTAGTATTCTCAATGATCTCAAGCTGTTCCAACCTCTAATATATGAGCATATAGTCCTTTGTTCTCTGTAAATGGCTTAAGACTCATTTGGCTGCGATTAGTGATCCTTTCTAAGATTGCTTAAGTATCTGCCCAACGTCTCTAAAATGTACGCAATATCCAAATACGTACAAACCTGGGCATACATCAGACTTCCTACTGCTGACGCATAAGGAATCTTTTGCATTTCTTGAATCTCAAAATCATTCTTAAGGCATTGATTGAGACTAAACATGTCTCTCTTAGCTACAGGGGTATCGCCTAGTTTTCAATCTTACATGCCATATCTCTTGAGAACCATTTTGATATAGTCCTTTTGTTCTAATCCAAGAATACCTTGAGAGCGATCTTGGTGTATCTATATACCCAATACAAAAAAGGCATCACTAAGATCCTTTATCTCAAATTTCTTCGATAGAAATTTATTGGTTTCATGTAATAAGCTTATATTGTTGTTGGCAGGCAAAATGTCATCGACATATAAAACCAGAAAAATATACTTACTCCCACTGAATTTGTGGTATATACAGTCGTCAACCACATTCATCTCTAAACCAAAAGACATGATAACCTAATGAAATTTGTAATACTACAAACAAGAAGCTTGCTTAAGCCCATAGATAGATTTTTTTAATTTGCAAACCATCTTCTTTACATCTCCCAACACAAAGTTTTTTGATTGCACCATATAGATTGTTTCATCAATGTCACCATTGAGAAACGTAGTCTTAACATCCACCTGATAAAGCTTAAGATCAAAATGCACCACTAATGCCATTATAATTCTAAAAAAGTCTTTTGAAAAAATTAGAGAGAAAGTCTCTTTATAGTCGATGCCTTCTTTTTGTGTAAAGTCTTTAGCTACAAGACGAGCCTTATACCTCTCCACATCGCCTTTTGAATCCCTCTTGGTCTTAAATATTCACTTTTAACCAATGGGTTTCACTCCTTTAGGCAATGGGACAAGATCCCAAACGTCATTAACCTTTATAGAGTTTATCTCCTCATTCATGGCATCAATCCACTCTTAAGATCTAGAACTTTCCATGGCTTAATGGAAGTTGATTGGATCATCTTCCACCACACAAATGTCATACTCATGTTCTTGGAGAAATACATTGTAATCATATGGCATTGCACTTCTTCTTTCTCCAGTGAATCTCCTTAATGACATAAGTTCTTGAAATGGTAGAGTTTGTTCTTCTGGAACAATTTTTGGAATGGGAGATTCTCTAACATTGTCTTGATTTGGGTCTACTTTGTGAAAAATGTCAGGAATAAGAGCCTAATCAATGTCAATAACAGCTATAGGAATATCAACATATTCCTCTTCAAAGACAAAGTCCCTAACCTTATCTCCCAACACCCCCCTCCCCTGGGCACCCAAACTTGACATCCTCAATGAACTGGGCGTTTCTCATCTCAAAAATCAACTTAGTCATGGAATCATAAAACTTGTATGCCCTAGATCTTTCAGAATATCTAATAAAATAAAAACTCACCGTCCTTAAGTCCAATTTCTTTTCATTAGGCCTATAAGGCCTTGCCTTAGCTGGACATCCCCAAACATGTAAATGCTTTAGACTAGGCTTCTTGTTTGTCCAAAGTTCGTAAAGGGTTTTGGCAGTTGCTTTAGTTGGAACCCTATTAAGGATATATGCTGTAGTCTTAAGTGCTTCTCCCTAGAGTGACTATGGTAAGGTAGAATGAGAGATCATGCTCCTCACCATATTTTTAAGCATCTTGTTTCTTTTTTTAGCAACACCATTCGTAGTGGGCGAATTTGGCATAGTATACTATGGGACGATACCGCATTTCTCTAGGAATTTAATAAATGATCCTGGACATTGTTTACCTAAACCATCATATCAACCATAGTACTCACCACCACGGTCAGATTTGATGGTTTTAATCCTTTTGCCGAGTTGGTTTTCAACTTCAGCCTTATAATTTTTTGAACATATCCAGTGACTGTGACTTTTTATGAATAAGATATATGTTGCCATATCTAAAAAAATTGTCTATGAACGTTATAAAATATTGTTGACCATTCTAAGAAACCATAGGGAATAGCCCATAAATATCTATATGTATACGTTCTAAGACGTCCAAAATCCTGTTGGCTTCAAATTTAGTTTTATTGGTTTGTTTTCCCTTTATACAGTCAACACAAACATCCAAATCTGTAAAATCTAAGGGGTCTAGAATTTCGTCTAACATAAGTCCCTCTATTCTGGAGATACAACCTAATCTCTTGTGCTATAATGCAATTGAATTGTCATTGGTTAATTTTCTCTTTATACCTCAGGTACTTAATTATAGGGATTCGTCATATAAAGCAATTATATCAATTAAATAAATATTATCATAACTTGATAAAGAACCGAAACCAACCATGTTTTGAATCATGAAACAAATTGAATTTTTCATTTCCAAATGAATAAGAATAACCAGATTCGTCCAAAGTAGAAATAGAAATCAAATTCTGTCTAAAAGATGATACAACAAATGTTTCATCAAGATCCAAATAAAATCCAGTCTTTAACAATAATCTAAATTTTCCTAATGGTTCAACTTCAACCTTCTTGTCATCGCCCACGTAGATATATCTTTCACCATCATTTAGCTTTCAGCATCTTAGGCAACCCTACATAGACACACTGAAGTAAATGTTTCATCAAGATCCAAATAAAATCCAGTCTTTAATAATAATCTAAATTTCTTTATTGCTTCAACTTTAACCTTCTTGTCGTCGTCCACATAGATGTATCTTTCATCATTATTTGGCTTTTGGCATCTTAAGCAATCCTGCATTGACACAATGATGTAAGTGGTTGCATCAGAATCTATCCACCAAATGTGTTTAGGTACTGAAGTTAAATTAACCTCAGAACAAACCCAATTAAGAAGCATACCTTTCCTGGCACGCCAAGCTTGATAATTAGTACAATGCTTTTTCTTATATCTTGCAACTCTATAGAAGAAACAACCCGTGCCTTCTGGATCAACCAGTCTTTTTTGTTATTTCTTTTAAAGTGCCATAACTACAGGTTCTTTATCCTTCTTTCTTTTCCTCCCTTTGTCCTTGGAAGTATTAGCCAAGTGAGCACTTTTTTGTCCTTTTTTTTTTTTGTTTTAACCCTTCCTCTTCTTGCACACAGTGTGAGATGAGCTCATTAAGAGACCAAGTCTCCTTTTAGCAGTTATAGCTCACCTTAAACTGACTAAACTATGTGGGAAGGGATATTAGAACCAAATGCACTAGCAAGTCCTCAGAAAGATCAAGCTTAAGTGCTCTCAGTTTTGAAACAAGATAAGACATCTCCATAATGTACTTCCTGATGTTCTCCTTACCTCTATATCTCATTAAGATGAGGCTTGCTAAAAGTGTACTTATTTCACCCTTTTTATTTTTGGCGAATCTCTTCTCATTGGCGAATCTCTTCTCAATGTCCTCGATGAACTCTTTAGTTATCTTTATCGTTTCCAATATAGTGCCCATGAATGGTTTTGGAAAGGCCTTCTTCATGATCATCATACACATGCGATTTGACTTCTCCCACCTTTCCATGTTTCCCTTTTCATAAGGAACTCTTATCTGTCAGAGGTGCAGGAGAAGGAACCCTTAACACAAGGCTGAGATCCATGACTCCGAGAACTATAAAGAGGTTCTCTTGCCATGATTTGTAGTTGCTACCATTCAGCATAGGAATTGAATTGATGTTGATAGTAATGTTTGAGGCAGAACTTGTGACGACCCTCACTTACGTGGCCGTCACTTAACTTTAAACGTGACTGTAAACTTAAACATACTTATTAATAAGGTACAGAAATTTCAGAATAAATTTTTTTTTTTTAAAATGGATTCTTACTATCGAATCCTTGGCATGAAACCTTAGAGGGAATAATGATTTCTTAAAGAGAATGAATTCTCAACATACAACTTTAAAAGATGAAATAATCATTTTTCGAAAACTTAATTTCGTAAGTTAACGAAATACATAAATTTCGTAAA
>CAMOHE010045559.1:0-37220 GCA_946598075.1 Artocarpus hirsutus | reverse complement strand
ATAGAATCTCGGGTGGAAAATAAAAGATTTGCGTGATTTTTTATTTCGACAGTTCGGCATGCCGAACTTAAAGTTCGGCCTGTCGATCAGGCAAGTTCGGCCTGCCTATGAAAAAGTTCGGCCTGCCTATGCGCGAATTAAAAATGGCTTGTTTGCACGCGTTTTTACGCGTATCTTATCCGATATAGACCCAAATTTGGTTCTGTTTCGAATTTTTGAGACCTTATCTGATAAGGAATGACCCTAGACCCAACCTCTATAAATAGGGAGTGAGTCTAATGAGTTATTCACAGATCAAGAAAGAAATTGACAGATCAATAGAGAGATTAAGAGTGATACTCTAGTGGTGAGAATCTGAAACTCCCTGAGAGCTCTTGTTCACAAATCACGAACACTAGCTTTGGGTTCTCTCAATTGATTGGAAGGAGAGTCACCTTGAGGAAGAGCTGTACGTGTGAGCCCACACTCACTCCGATCGTGGATAGAGAATAGCAAAGAAGACCAGTTGGTTGAGGCTCTTCTGGAACGTTACTTGTCTACACTGTTTTCGGGAGCTTTTCGACGAGTAAGAGGTTAGTAAGATCAGGTTAATTTATACATATAGCATGTCAAACTCATGTTTTGGAAAATACTCTGTTTTTAAAATTTTTAAAATTCCGCTGCGTATTATTTTTCCAACAGTCAAAACCTTGAAAATATCACAACCTTACATCGATAATTCCCAACTTAGAGTTCAACAAACTCCTAGGGGAGTCTTGCCCAATTCAATCAAGAACATGGATCCGCTTCTGATTAATATATGCTATCTGAGACCCATGTGATCTAGCATATATTAATAATAGTTTCTTTGGCCATCAATTTTATTAACAGAGCTCCTAAGGAAGATTAATAATAAAATTAACATGAGTGTATAACCATCGTTTTAATATTTTATCCATTATTTATAATCACCACGTAGGGGTGTGCAATCGTAATCCAACTAGGTACATGATGAAGTTCCTTCTTAGGGGTCGGAACCACCATGTGTTACCTATGGACCAATGATGGAGGCCTTAAGTCCTCTCTTTTAAAACCTTCTCCCACTCAATCTTTTGAAATCAAGGTTTATTTTAAGAATATGCATGAACAATTTCTAATTGAGTGGTACTCTCTACTCTATATGGCATGTTATCAATATACATGGCAAATCATATTATAATGTAGACAAGCAAAGCAATCAAGCAAAGCTATAGGCAAAATAATAATAATAACCATAATATTATGGTTCCACCCTAAAGAATAGAAAATAAAGATTACAAGAGAATAATCAAAACATATTATTGATTTTTTATCCTAGAATCCTCAAGCTATATCCTTTTTCATGTAATGCCCATCTTCAAGGCTTAATCCAGCATAGATCAAATATTCCATATTTTCTGTCATATCTAAATTTTAATGTCCCTCAGAATTGTCCCAAAAATAAAATTAAAACTGCATGAAAAACTGTACCTTCTTTGAAAAAATTTCCAGCTCTTTACCTGCAAGCCGATCTTTGCAAATGGCCTACTAGTCTTGACCCATTGACCTGCCAATCTTGACAGATCGGCCTGTCGATCATGAAAGTTTGGTCTGTCGAATTGAAAAGTTTAGCTTGCTGCTAGAGCCACAAGATTTCTGATTCGCTGACGGCCTACCAAACCTGAAGTCTGGCTTGCCGATTTTGCGACCATTAGCCTGTCGAACTGGAGGGTTTGGCATGCCGATCGAGCAGAGATTACCCTTTCCAGAAAATACTATTTTTGATGCAACTTATCAATTTTATTTTCAACAATTCAAAAAACATAAAATTAGAGACTCAAGAAATACTTGGGAATGCCATCAACCATCTTCTAGATCCGTCTTTTCTAAATGATTATTTAATTACAAAATTCTTACAAATTTAAAATTAAATAATAATTCCTAGACAGAGATAATAGTTTTCCAATTAATTACATGAAAAACTTAGATACATAATTTAACTCTAAGGAACCATAACTAGTATAAATTAATTAAGTAATAAATAATTAAATAATAATTTAATCAACCATAATTAATTAATAAACATTCAACATATAATCTATAACAACATTTAAATATATAGAAACCCTAAAGTGTCAACTCTCTAAAAAATTAAATTTAAGCATTAGAGAGATTAAGATCATATAATTTATACATATAGCATGATCACAAACTTACAAATTTATGTAAAAATCATGGCTCTGATACCACTTGTTAGAAAAATAGTATGCAGCAGAATTTTAAAATTTTTTTATATCAGAGTATTTTTCAAAACATAAGTTTAACATGCTATATGCATAAATTAACTAAATCTTACTAACCTTTGTGTGTCGAAAAGCTCTTGTAATCAATGAAGAGAAGTAACGTTCTAGAAGGACCACAACCAACTAGCCTTTTTTTGCTATTTTCTATCTACGATTAGAGTAAGTGTGGGCTCATGTTGTTCAGCTTTTCCACTAGGTGACTCTCCTTCTAACTAGTAGAGAAATACCTAAAGCTATAATTCGTGATTTGTAAATAATAGTTCTCCTTGGAGTTTCAGAGTCTCACTCTAGATAATAATGAGACTCACTTCCCTTTTATAGATGTTGGGCCCAAGAGTCAGTCCTTATCAAATAAGGCCCTAAAAATTTGAATCAGAATCAAATTAGAATCAAATTTAAATCAAATTCTAATAAAATCTGCATGAAAACACATGATTCTTTTATCACTTGGTCAGCAAGTTGAACTGGTAGATTGGCCTACTAAACAACCTCAATTGGCAGGCTGAACTTAAAGATTGGCCAACTGAACCTCTGATAAAAGATCCCTGCGAATCTTTATTTTCCTCCTTAGATTCTGGGGATAGAGCCTTAGTTTTAATTCAAATAACCTAATAGAGAAGTTATCTAATTAAAATTGTCATATCTAGATAATCTCTAGAAAAATAAATATTCTTGATAATTCAACAAGTTTATCTTGAATTAATTTATTTAAACTTAAATTCAACCGATAAACAAACATGAATTACTAATCCTGATAATTCAACAAGTTTATCTTGAATTAATTTTATCACAAAATTAATTCAATCTATAAACAAACATGAATTATCTTATTTTATTAAATTTTAGCCAATCTAATAAATCTAACATAAGTCACCAATTATTGAAAAACTATGTTGTGTCGTTATAGGATTTTTGTGAGCTAGCAACGGGGACCTGATGGACCTATATAGTTCAAGCTCTTGATAATTATGAAACCCAATATCCAAGATATACATTTCATAATTATCAACTTCAATGCTGCTCTATTAAAACCTTGGAGCTGCACTCTCGACCTATATAGAATTACGAAGCCCGTATAGCTAAGTCTCTATGACATATCATAATATATCGTATCCCCATATGATTATCCATAATCAGCTTAAGGACAAGTTCTGTCTTACCTTCCTGATTATTTTTATCTTATGTTCCATTATCTCACCATCAGAAAACTTATCATCCAAAGATAGTATACCCTTCGGTTGCACCTATATATCAAAATGGTTTAGTGCTCTAGTTCTCCAATTATAGGATAACCATATAAAAGGATATCAACTACTCCCAAAGAGGAATTATGGATTCTATATTTATGAATAACATGTCTACGCTCTCAAAAGTCATGCCTCCAATGTATTGGCACGTATGCCACTATAAAATATGGATGTCACCCTTTGGTACGTCAAAAGACATAAGTCAAAGACAACGTGCCCATTATTCACCTCAAGATTCAGATACAATACAAATGAGTGTCTAAAGTGAATCGATTTGTCGAGACATAATTATTAATCCAAATCGATTCACTTTATGTCCCGATCAAACACATCGTCACCTATGACAATGTGCCAATGTTTCTATTTGTGAAGTCCACCTCTGATAGTTAAGACAAATCATCTCCCGTTAGGGATATAGACAACATTACAATCTTTGCATGAATAAAATGTCTAACTTTATTCTCTCGATTGTGGATCTTATGATTTAGACTGTCATCTTAAGAATCGTGTCTTCCTTATAATCTATCCATCATATGCCCAATTCATTAAGGTTTAGACTAACACTCTTAGACTTTTGTTTACTTAACATACATTCAACAAATATGAACGTAAAGAAGACAAGATTTGGTATAAATAATAATAAATAAATTCTTTATTGATAAAAATGTCTCCAAAAACATATGATATTTTTGCTCTTTAGGTCATACACATCTAACATGGGAAGCCAAAATCCCCTCATCGACACCGCCATTGCTAGCTTCTCAACTAGACCAATAGGGTGACGAGTCCAAATCCATTAGCAAGAAGGCGACAAAGAAGGAAACCGTGAAGCTAGAGAAGCAGTGCTATCTTCAAGAGGTTGCCGCCGTAGTTGCTGATCCGTCAAATTTCTCCATGAAGGTAAATAATGTTTTTTTTATTTGCCCTAAAAGAATTGAAAATTGCTATATAGGCATATAATTGGACTTCAATTGGAAAATGGATAAGAAGGCTTAGAATTTTTTTTTCATTTGGGCTATCTCGAGCTATTATGTTTTTAGTGTTAGACGATAGTTTGTTCAATTGCTTTTTTTTTGTTTTTTAATTAAGTTTTGTTTTTTGTAAAGAAAATGGAAAATTCTATTTGTAAGTATTGCGTTTTATTATTGCAGGTGGAAGTATAGGTGAGGAAATTATACCTTATCAATAAGGCCACAATTCTACCTATAAATGTTTAGGATGCTGCTAGAAGTGAGGTTGACATTGAAAAGGCTTTCCAAGTAATGAGCTCTCTAGATCTCCCTTTTCTCATTCATGTTTGCCTTGTGTGTTTGATTATCATCAGGAAGGTTTTGAGCCTTTTTTTGTAATCATATATTGGGAAAACTAGTTGGTTTAAAGTTGGTTATTGGGGTTGGATGATCAAAAAACTTGATCATCGTAGATTTGTTGGAGAGAGGAAGGGGTGGGAGGATGGAATGGGTTCTTGGTTTGGCCCCTCGACACGGAGGAGACGAGAAGAGAAAAAAAAAAGGGTAAAAAAAGATTGTAGAACATTAAAAGTGAGTTTTTTAATTTTTGAAAGCAAAAACTATCCCTTAAAAAAATGGAGTTTTAGTTATCCAAACATGTCTTCCACTAAAGAGTATTATTGTCCTTTTAACTCTTCAGTGATGAAATTGAAAAAATTTTCTCAAATCCAATGGACACCTTTGTAGTTTCCTAAAATAGATGGATAAATTATGAAATAAATTAAACTAGAAGGTATACTTTGTAATTAACCCTTGGGAATGGAAGAAGAAAATGCTCAAAAAAAATTGTACAACAAAGGGAGCATCTACTTCAAGAGAGTCTAAAGGGAGCCCAAGATCCTTGGCACTGTTAACACTTTTCAATTTCACAACTGCTAAAATATTTTTGCCTCTATAGGGCTCTAGTTAGAATCATACAAAACTCTCAAAGGGAAGCAAGAAAATGATTGATAAGTTCAAGAGTTTTTGACATATTTATTCTCTAAACTATAGACTTTTTTTATAATTATTCTGCTCATTGCTCCCTCACACTTTAGAATTCCTAAAAGAAGAAACTATAGGAGAATGAATGACAATATGCTCAATTGGAAAACTATTACTCACCTTTAGGTTTTATTAATTTTTGTATTAACACCTACATAGTTAGTTATTTAACAACATTATTTATCTTATACCAAATCCTTTATGTTCATATCCATAACAAAGTTGAGATTCTCTGGGTGCCTGACAACTCCCATCAATCATTCTAGAATTATCGGGTGAGGGGACATCGGGCCTTGGATTCTCATCAAGTCGATTCTTGTGTAGTACATTCTAGGAATTTCAACCCAAGGAAGAGCCATCGCCTCTCCCTATTTACTTTCTAAGGTATTTGTTCTCAAGGACATAACAGTCGCCCTCTTCACGTCATACAATTCCTCTCATATTCTTAGCGATATGTATGGAATTTGTATTTTCTAACCATGCTTTTCAAATTATAGGACAAGTTCACGTCATACAACACATGTCAAATCAATTTACCTCGTTGTACAGTATAGGACAAGTTCACATTATTGTATCATAAGTAATATTCATAAATTAACAAAATAACATATGTATATCATGTAAAGAATCAATTTTAATTATACAAAACCTCACAAAAGATGAGTAATAGAATCCTACCTCTTTAGGGAATCATCAACTGATAACTTCCAGCTTACAAAATTAGGTAAGCTCTAATTACGCCGTTATCCTAAGACATAAAAAATAACTGTACTTTAACTTAAACCCTAATTTATAATTATGTTAGTTACCATCCGTTACCATTAATATGACATAATCATTAATATGCAATCATTAGAACATTTTGTAACACAAAACAATGAAAAATAGGCAAGTTGGACTACATGGATCTTGCTGATAGAGTCTGGCTTGCTGATGGATAGGGTTCGGCCTGTCAATCTTGTTCGGCCTAGTAGTTTGCAAGCTCAACCTACTACCAAAGACCAAATCTAGAAAACTTTAGTTTTCTGTTTTCAAAGATTTTGAGCTTTAAATCTCAATCCAACCTATTTTATTAAGTCCCAGAACATAAAAAATGCACAAAAAATCTAGAATACCATATTCAAACACATGTAAACCATTTTTGCAAATTTTTCATGGTCAACATATAGAACTAAAACCAAAAATCAAAACTTTTTGAAGACTAACTCAAGAACTAATTCAAAGCAGAGATGCTTACATATGATGCTCAAAAACCCATATTTTATGATCAAGATAAAAAGATATTGAACCATCAAACATGGACAAAGGGGAAAGAAAATTCTAGACTAGATTTAGGTCACCCACCTCAAGATTCCATGAAGAAAATGGTGATTTTTTTTGCAAGATCTTTGGTCCTTGTTTCATGGATTACGGGAGACTAAAGGGAAGGAATTTCAAAACTTCCTCTTGATTGCCTTGAACTTGAGTTTCTGATCTTTGATCGTTGGAGCAAACAAAGAAAAAAGAGCAAGAAAGGAAACACGAGAGAGTGAGAGAAAGAAATTAGTCGTAAGAAGAGTAAAAGAAAGAGATCAAGAAGAATAAGAATAGATGAAAGGGACAAGTGAGGTTAGGGTAGCTATAATTAAGTCTCCTCTAGAGACTTTTAGGGGAAATAATACCAAATGACATTTTTTCAATTAGATAAAAGTTCTAAGGATACTTTGATAATTTCAAAAATAAGTGTGGAAAATTTAAAAAGAAATTAAAAATAGGTAGAATAAATACTATGAGATAAATTTTTGATCTAACAAAATTTTAGAAAATTAATTTGGCACACTAGAGTTGCATGCTGTGTGGGTAAAACTAAAAGATTACAAGTGAAGGTTTAAATCCAATGGCCGCTTACAGCTTACTTTCTTCTAATCAAGCCTTGACATTGTAGTATCGGACTCTGGATAGATAGTTTGCATCTTATCCAGTAGTTCCTCGACTATTGAGGCAGTAACAAAGATTTGTCTTGCTGACACTACAATGAAGTTTTGTTCCACATTGTAATCTAAAAATTTTAAAAGACTGTCATAGAAACCATTTACATTCAAAAGACTCAAGGGTTTGAAGTGAATGCCTAATAAATTCCCACTAGTAATTACGAATATTTCCTTAAGGATGCCTAATCCTCCAGGTAATGCTATAAAAGCGTTAGAGTTATCGATCATGATTTGAAGACGCTCAGAGATGTCCAGAACTCTTTGCTCCCAACCTACGGTTTTCCTACATAGGTTCTCCTTAGCAAGCTGTTGTCACCATACTCCCCATTAATCCTAAACCACCACCCTAATGGATCAGGTTAATCTTTCTAGAACTAAGACTTGTCCTAAGTGTCTTGCGACTTTTATATAGACTTTATCTTTTCCAAGGCTAGAACCACAAAATATGCAAACATTTCTTATTTTTCTTGGATGAATGGGAGGTAGACATGTTTGGCTTGTATGGCTAGTTAACTCTTTTTTTAACTATATAAATTTTTTTTTCTGCTCTGTCTACATTTTGAGTCTCAAATAGGATTTTAAAGATGATGGAAATGCAAAAGGACTAAAGAGAGAGACAAGTAGGCAACAAATAAGTAATCTAAAGGTCTAAGCAAAATATTGCCTAGGTAAAAAAAGTAAGAAAAAGATACAAACAAGTTATGAAAAGAGATCGACTTTTGAAAAATTAAGGCTCAAACTGTATAACTTTTGACAGTTGAAGATAATTTGACAAAAGATACTTGACATGATAGTAGATTTTTTGATGATTGTCCATTGAATCTATAAAATCAATATAGAACTACTGTAGAACTTTTGAAATATAAGGCACAAATCTTGTAACGTCTAAATAAGTTTGAAAAATTCAAACATGTTACAGTACAACATATGCTATATCTGACATTAATTATTTAATACTAATTATTTAACACTTACTGTGACAATCTAAAAAAACATATATCCTGAATACAAAAACAATTTTTACAGAAAATAAAGAAAGGCACAAATTATTAAACACCTATTGTAATAATTTCAAATAGACAAATACTTAAACAGTCTCTATAGAGCAAGAATTCATTCCCCACCTAGTTTCCTTATGATTCAGCAAATAGGATCTTAAAATGCCATATTCCTGAGACATTGTATTTCTTCATGGAATTTAGGCTAGAGTTCAAAAATGGCACCATGAACATTAGGATGATTTTGAAGAGAAGCATGGAGATAATCCAAGTTTTCCTTGGAAAGTCCATCCCTATAGAAATTTATTTTATTCTTTCTAATTATTGACACAAATCTAGGCAAAGTACATTTACCGTTATAATTTTACCATCCACAATTGTTACATATGACTGTGATGGCATGAGCTCTTCTTTTTATTGTACTATGACTAGTACCCATACTTGGTAGACCAACATTTTGTTTGAAGTCACTCGGACGAATCTTCCTTTCTATTAGCATCTTTATATCACTAGGGATGCCAAAACACATGAAAATCCACAACCGAGTGATCCTCGTCCTGTATATAAATAAGAAAGAGAAATTGAGGTAGAAATGTAGAATTCTAGAAATTTCTTAGACAGAGAAAGATGAAGATCTAGAGAGAAGGAAGAGAATTTAAGAGTTACAGAGCGAATGAAGAATTAAGAGAGAGAGTGAGCTCAGAGGAATGAGCTCTTAGGTATAGCAAATGTATTTATAGACAAAGAATAGGGCAGTATATGTGACATGTGTAGAGGCCATGTATGAAAGACAGATTTTATATTCCCTTTAATGGATCGAGCTGGTCGAAAACTTGAACTAGGCCTAAATATTCTAGGCTAGAATGGGTTGGGTTATTTTGGAACTTAACATTTTGGACCGCGTTAGTCAACAAGTACAAAAATAGAGCCCAAATTCAAAAAATTTATAGAACTTTAAGCTCAATTTGAAGCCCAATTTTAGAAAAGTGACCGAGTTAAACCATAAGCCCAATTTGGTGTAGGCATGATAAACGAGGATCCTTTTGAATGGTATCCAGGATGCCCTATACAAACAAAATTTTGTAGAAACTCAATAATTTGCATTAATCAAAACCTTGTCGAACAATAAATATATCTTTATCTTATCATTAGTACCCAACATCTGTTAATAGATTCACCATTAACACTACCAAGGATTTGGACATGACTAACCTCAAAATTAATACATTTTTTGTCTTCCAACTTAAATCATATCCTTTAGTAAAGACCATTGATATTACTACTTAAGAACATCTACAATCCTCAACAATCCCACTTATACAATTTTAATTCCTCATATCAACAAAACATCAAGTAATCAAAAGATTTATTATAAACCTTTCACCATAAAAGTCCAAAATCATCACATCTGCCTTAAGTATTAGGATTTACCTAAGGAAACTTCTATGGGCATCTTCACATTATATTCATCAAGTTCTCACAATATCGTTCCATCTCTTTTAATTACAAATAAGAAGATACTATCATATTCATTAGTAAAGACCGTTGACACTACTTAAATACAACATACTCAAACTCAATATTCTAACTTTGAAAGTCATAAATTCTTTGACTTTACAAAATCTCAATGGGCCAAAAGATTAACATTTATCCTATTCAATGTTCATTGTCATGGATTCTTAAGTTGTCTTATATTCCTCAAGTAAATAAGATCTCAAAGAAAATTTATCGCTACTTACATACTCCATCTAGTCCACACATAATTACCACATATATTGGAAGAATTTGACACAATCATGATAGATCTTAAAATCAACAACTCAAGCCTTGCCTTTCTCATAATTTCTTATGAGATAAAAGGCTTATTGAACCTTGTAACTATGTGAATTTCTCTTTTAAGCAATCTACGCACAAATTCTATCTCTATATTTATCACACTTATATAACCGTTAATATCTTTATTTTGACTGTATGATTCCAACTGAGGGTTCAATATGATCATGAAATTTTCAAAAAAAAAAAAAAATTGTAAATCATTTCAAGATAAAAAGTGGTGCTATACTCCCTAGGTTAACTGAACCTTGGCTCTGATAGTAAGATCTATAATGTCCCTATATAAAGGTTAGCAGTTTTTAATAAATTAAACAAAAAGATACAAAAAAATGAAATAAAACTTCTAAAACTTCAAAAATAATTTGCCCAGAACTTAAACGAAAAATTTCAAATCAAAGAAAACAAAAAACTAGGCAATAAAACAATAGTTTAATGTAGCACATTTAATTTAATATTATAAATCTGTCATCATCTTTATTCCAACCCTCAAGATTGCTTAAAATATTCACAGATATAAACATATAAAGCTTCCAACATAATGAGGTACATTCTTAACAAATAAAGCGGTTCCAACTAGATATTGCTACCTTTTTTCTTTAACTATTCTTCTCATTGCCGCCCTTACACTTTATAATTCCTAAAAGGATAAAAATATAGGGGAATGGACGACAACATGCTCAATAGAGAAACCATTACTTACCTTTAGGTTTTATTAATTTCTGTTTTAACACTTGCGTGGTTAGTTATTCAACAATGTCATTTATCTTATAACAAATCCATTATGTTCATATCTAGTGGATATCTTACATTAGAGATTACCAAGTTCTATACATATATACATATAAGTTCATGATTAAATAATGTTTGCCGGTATGTACAACAAAGTTGAGATTTATGTCTCTCTACTTAACGAAACTGTAAAGGCATGCTTTACAACTTCCATCAATCATTCTAGAGTTGTTAGGTAAGGGGATATCGAGTCCTGAGTACTCACCAAGTCGATTCTTGTATAGTACATTTTGGGACTTTAGACCTAAGGGAGTGTAGTTGCCTCCCCCTATTTACCTTTGAGGGCATTTGTGCCCAAGGACGTAACCGCTGCCCTCTTCATGGCTTACCATTCCTCTCATATCCTTATCGATATGTATAGTTTGTATTTCCTAACCATGCTCCTCAAATTATATCAATACATGTCAAATCAATTTAACCTCGTTGTACATTACAATACGAGTTTACATTATTGTGTCATAAGTGATACTTATATATTAACAAAATAACAAATGCATATCTTGTTAAGAATCAATTTTAATTATACAAAACCTCATAAAAGATGAATGATAGAATCCCTACATCTTTGGCAAATTGTCAACTGATAACTTCTAGCTTATAAAATTAGATAAACTCCAAATACGTTAGTATCCTAACACGTATAAAATAATCATACTTTAACTTAAACTCTAATTTATAATTATGCCAATTACCATCCATTATTATTAGTGTACCATAATCATTAATATGTAATTCTTGAAACATTTTGTGATACAAAATGATGAAAAATAGACAAGTTGGACTGCATGGCTGGCCTGCTGATTAGCTGCTTCTAGCCTACCCATTGAGTTCAGCCTATTGATCCCGCTGAAAGAGTTTCAGTTACCGATGGATGAGGTTTGGCCTATAGATCTTGTCCGAACTACAGATTTGTAAGTTTGGCTTGTCGCTCGAGACCAGATCTGAAAATTTTCACTTTTCCATTTTCAAAGATTTTGAGCTTCAAATCTCAATTCAACCTATTTTATTAAATCCCAGAACATGAAAAATGCAAGAAACTCTAGAATACCATACTAAAACACATGTAAACAACTATCCAAATTTTTCATGCTCAACAAACAAATCTAAAATAAAAAATTAGAACTTTTTCAAAACAAACTCAAGAACTTATTCAAAACAAAGATGCTTGCATATGAAGCTCAAAAACCCAAATTTTATGATCAAGATAAAAACATATTAAACCATTAAACTGTTGGAAAAATTAGTAGACAGTAGAATTTTAAAATTCTTAAATCAAAGTATTTTCCAAAACACAAGTTTGACATGCTAAATACATAAATTAATGATAGATCTTACTAACCTCTTTTGTGTACTGAAGTGGGCTCGAATCCATGTAGAGATCCAGAAGAGCCTTAATCAACTAGTCTTTTTTCCTATTCTCTATCCATGATTGGAGTGTGGGTGGTCACACATCATATAGCTCTTCCTTTGGTGATTCTCCTTCCAACCTCTTGAGAAGACCTAGAGCTAAAGTTCTTGACGTTGAACAATAGCTCTTAGGGAGTTTTAAAGTTTCTCAAACTAGAGTACTCACACTATGCTTCTTAACTAATCTAAATGACTGAGAAAACTCACCCTCTATTTATAGTGGTAAAATCTGGATCAACTTTTGATTAAACAATGCATCTAGAACGTGTATGTAGATTATTGCGGGTTCGGTAGGCCGAGCTAGGAGATGGCCTATGGTACTTACTACATTGGCAGGTCGTACTAATGCATCTGCTTGCCAAACTTGCAATAATTTGATCCTTGAGAATATCTTATTTTCCACTTGAGAATCTTGGATATAGCCTTAGTTTTAATTTAAATAACCCAATAGAGAAGTTATCTGATTAAAACCAAATAATTCAACATGTTCATCTTGAATTAATTTACATAATTAATTCAATTGATAAACTAACATGAATCATTAAATCTGATCTTATCGAATTTCAGCCACTCTAATAATTTAACTTAAGTCACTAATATGTAGAAAAAGCACGCCACCGTATCGTTATAGGATTTATTATGAGCTAGCAAAGGGGACTCGATGGACGTGTATAGTTCAAGCTCCTATAATTATAAAATACAATATTCTAGATACATATTTTATAATTGTCAACTCTAACGCTACTCCACTAAAAGCTTAGAGCTGCACTCTTGAACTATATAAAATTATGAAGCTTTAAGTAAGCTAACTATCCATGACATATCATAATGTGTTACATCACCATATGATATTCATAATCGGCTTAAGGATTAATTACATTTTACCTTTCTAATTATTTTTATCTTACGTTCCATTATCACACCATTGTAATACTTACTATCCATAGATAGTATACCATTTGGTTACACCTATGTATCCAAATGGTTGAGCGCTACAATGTTTGCGTTACAGGATAACACATAAAAAGAGAATATCATTAACTCTACAAAAAGGGTTCCATATTTATGAATAACAAGCCAATGCAATCAAGAGTCATGTCTCTATCCATTGTAAAGTTAGGATGTCACCCTTTGGTACATCAAAAGACGTAAATCAAGAATATGGGCCTGTTGGTCATTTTAGGATTAAGACACAACATATATGATTGTGTAAAGTGAATTAATTTGCACAAACAAAATTATTAACCAATCAATCAACTTCTATGTCCTTGATCCAATACATTGTCACTTATGACAATGCACCAATGTTTTTACTCATAGAGTCCTACTTCAATGACGAAGGTAAGCCATATCCTATTAGGGATGTAAACAACATAACAGTCTTAGCATGAATAAAGCACTCAACTTTGTTCCCTCGATTGCCGATCTTATGGTTTAGACCATCATTTTTAAGACTCATGTCTTTTACATAATCTATCCATCATATGCATGACTCTTAAAGGTTTAGACCGACAGTCTTAATTTTTTGTTTACTTATCATGCATTCATTGAAAATGAACATAAAGAGGACAACATTTTGTATATGAATAATAAATAAACTCTTTATTGATGAAATATCTCCAAAAACATATTACAACATTTTATTCCTTAGGACATCATGTCTAACACAAACTTAGATACAAGGAAAAGAAAATTCTAAATTGGATTTAGGTCACCCACCTCAGGATTCCATGAAGAAAATGGTGATTTTGTTTGCAAGATTTTTTTTCCTTTTTCATGGATTATGGGAGACTAAAGGGAAGGAATTTCAGAACTTCCACTTGATTGCCTAGAAGTTGAGTTTCTGATCTTTGATTTTTAGAGCAAATAAAGAGAAGAGAGGAAGAAGGGAAACAAGAGAGAGAGAAAGAGAGAGAGGAAGAGAGAGCAGTCATGAGAAGAGTAAAAGAAAAAGATCAAGAAGAAGAAGAAACGAAGAAGGGAACAAGTGGGGTTAGATGCAGGTACAATTAAATCTCCTCCGAAGACTTTTGGGTAAATAATGCCAAATGGCATTTTTGCAATTAGATAAAAGTTCCAAAGGCATTTTAATAATTTTGAAAATAGGTGTAGAAAAATTTTAAAAAATTTTGAAATAGGTAGAATAGATTCTATAAATTAAATTTTTGATCTAACAAAATTTTACAAAATTGATTTGGCACACTGATAAATAAATTTGATGCAGTTATACTTGTTATTGTCAAAAAAATTAAGAATCATGCTTCAGAAAAGTGGAACGTTTAGAGGGCAAATATGCCAAAATTCCTACTTTGAAACTTTGAAATTACTCACTACTATAATTCATGAAAATATTTATAAGAATGCGTGTTTCACACGGGGTTGGGGTAAATGCACTTATTAAGGTTTTCTTTAGTAAATAGTTGAAGTTTTCGACATTAGGAAAATGGATCTTTTTTTAAATAAAAATCAATAATGTATCAATGTTAATCAATAGTGTACCAATGTTTGTTAGTGATATTGACTTGTAGTTTATTACTTGCTAATTTTGCACTTTTTCATTGGTTAACTTGGTGGTTTATCAATGATTAACCAATATTAGTAATTAACTAATTTCACTCAATAATTAATTAGTTTATCAATGATAAATCTTATAAACTATACTTAGTCATTAAAGTACTGCTGTTAAAGAAAAAGGCTATTTCCATATTTTTTTTAAAAAGTTTGATCATTTTGCTAGAAAGACAAAAAGTTTGACCATTTATTTAAAAAGGAAGCCAAGTAGATCATTTCTCTATTTTATATTCACAAAACCAGCTATCATGTGAAAAAACTGATATGTTGAAAAATACTAAAGAGGTTACAAGTTTTTTTTTTTTTTATTGTAAGGGCATTTTTATAAATTTCTCATGAAAGAATTTTTAAGATTATTGGAGCTTTCCTTTATGTTTAACTTTTCTCAAGCTAATTGCTAACCCAGTTGGTAAAGATGAAGTGAGTTAAAAGGGAGATCTCATGTTCAAATTTTAAGAAGGGTTAGTATTGTATTTTAGGGGGAAAACAAAGATTGGTACAAAAAAAAAAAAAAAAGAATTGGATCAAGCATAATTGCTTTTCATCAATTTAATTCATGGTAGCATGAGAGAAATATTATTTTTGAAGCAAATATCAAGTTTTGAAAATATTTGTAGTAAATCTCATATTTACAAGGTAAATAACTTACATACTATGTAAATAAGGAACACATTGTAAACAAGGTGATAAATACATTATAAATCCAATTATTGCATAAATAATAATTATTTACACTATAAATAAAGGGATAAATAAATTATTTATACCATTAATTTGATATTTACTACAAATATTTTCAAAATCTGTTATTTACTACTTGAGAAAGTGATATTTTCTACCATTTCTATTAATTCATTACTTAAGTTATCCAATCTATATAAGAAACTGGTGGCCCTAATTGGATTGAATGAAAATATAGAAGGTCAAACTTGTGTATTCAATCTAGTTTGCAAAAGTTTGTCAAATGACACAACCACCCAGCGATGGATAATACTTTCGATTTTCATTTTTGAATCAAAACACTAGGGTTGTCCACAATTTGAAAACACAAAAAAGCGTTAAAAAGTGATACAGAAAGGGGGTAGCTTTTGACTGAGATTGTTTACAAGATGCTTCAATCAATTAGGTCCAAATTATGAAATTATAATGTAATTATAAAAAGCCTTGAAATCAATTTGGTATGCAGTAACTAGTAACAATCATATTCTTTGAAAAATAATGATAGATAATATGATTTTGAAGAAATCTACATTATCACAATTGGTTGTGTTAATAAATAGTCTCAAATTCTCAAGAGTAATATATTTTTGCGTTGGTTGTGCATATGAATATTTCATTACTGACAAAAAAATATATACCATCCTATTATTTAAAAAACATTATTATTATTATTAATGAAAAGTTATTTGATAATAAAAAAAAAAGTTTACACTTTAAAAAATTGTAACCTAATTTGTAAAGGATGAGACTTCTCATCAGAACGTCCATATTGCTATTCATAAATACATGTTTTTACATCAGACCATATTGTCAACAACAAAGTTCAAAACATAGGACCATAGACTCCATAGGAGGTTCCAAAACATGTCAAAGACCTAACATAAGTCCCTATACTCCATAAAAGGTTCCAATTGTCTTTAGCCTTAATTGTCTTTAGCCATCCTTGCACAAGTAACGGATCCTTGGAACCTTCAAAATCTGCTAGCTTAACCCTCTTCCACCTTACTAGAAGTGGTTCCTGATGGACTGGTCTTGGTTCAACAGTAAGAGTCGAGACTTCATTTACTTGTGGTTAGGGAGGAGAAGGAGGCGGCACGTCATTGCCTCGTCGTTCGCTATCATGACCATTGGCCCTCAATGCTGTAATTTCCCTTCTTTGTTCCTTAAGTTGCCTTTGCAGCTCAGTGATCATCATCATTAGCCTTTCATTGGTTTGAGTGTGGCTTTGCATACTTCCACGAACGTCCATAGTTGATTTCCTAAAAGAGTTATGAATTTAGGAACAATCCTCTAATTTATGGGACAGGTTTTCACTCCTAGGGCATCAAGCATTAGGCAACTAAATTTTATACTTATCATCAAACTTGCATCTTAACATTTAACTTTAAAACATACTTACTTGGAGGACTTGGACTGACGTAAGGCGATATGAATTGAAAACATAAATCTGCTCTGATACCAAAGCTTGTAATGCCCCATTATGGACGTCACAGATATCGTTACATTCATTTCTTAATACCTTTATATTAAGATAAACTATTTGAATAAAACATAATTTGAAAACATACCCCAGGATTTATGTGTATATTTTTTTAAACTATATTTAAAAAAATATATATACATCAATATTTAATAAAATTACTTGATTATAAATATTCTTTAAATAATCTATCACAGCGAATAATAAATCCATCATAAAAACACAATATTCAAAATCTGCTTGCATAGTTCGGAAGGTCGAACTTCAGACTTTGGCTGGCGGAACCTGACCGGTAGTCCAAACTCCAACCACCGACAGGCCGCCTGAGACTCTGCAAAACGAGGTTTAAAAATTACTAAGTTTGGTAGGCCAACATAGTGTAATCGACAGGCCAAACATTGCATCAGCAAACCGACCAATAATGATTGACAGGCCAAATTGTTGTAAAAAATTATTTGAAACAAGTCTCATTATTTCAAATTAGGAAAACCAAATATAATACTTTAAAGTTAAAGAGTCATAGTTCAAATCATTAAAAATTCAAACAATCATAGCTAGGTGGTTAATATACTGAGAAACAAAACATAGGCATTAACTTTTAAATTCTTCCTTGGTGTTCTTCCGTTTTCAATTCATCCTGCATAGCTCACACACCTTTCCTTGCCCTCCACCTATTCCGTAATTTTCTTACCCTTATTTGCAACATGATATAAAACTGATTAAGATAAAGCTTAGTAAGTACATTTCATTATCTCACAATGTAAAAACACTTTATGAACATCATCACCATATGCATTATCATAATAGTGCACTAAGCACAGTTTCATACAGAACATATCTTTCGTTACATTATCCATTTTAAACCTTGTTAATTTATCTTAGGGGCCCAAGTGTTGCACTATTATCATTATCATTGGCGCACCGTCACGAGAGGAGAGGGGTAGCTAATCCCAAACCAATCATGACATCATAACATAGCACAACATAAACATAGGTGTACAACACTTATTAGGTGATACATATAGATATACATACATATATCTATACTTTTATACTTTGAATACGTCATCATTAAAACATGCATAACTTTGTTTAATAAACTTTCATAAAAATACATTTAATAAAACCATTATAGAATCATCATAGGAATAACCAAGAACATAAAATTCAAACTTTTAACAAATCACATCATGTTACAGGTGAGACTTATTTAGCTTACTTAACTTAATTGTAGGTGACATCACCGCGGTCTTGATGTGCTCACGCCTTAGTGTGTTCATGTCATACATTCATTTAAAATAAAAATTAACAATTATTTTCATGAAATCATTCAACACCACATAACATCTTCCATTACCATATTACATCACATACACATTCATCTTTTGAAAACATTAATCCATAATATGTTTCATTAACCCTTAAAACATTAGAACAAAACTATCAACACAATTGCTTCCTGACCTTTATGAATTCATAGCTCAATAACTTCAAAAATTCACACACAATTTAAGCACCAAACTTAGCTGCGACAAAGATAACATATATACATATTATTGTTATTTTTCTTTGGTCATAAAAATTCCATTTGATATCTAAAACAAGTCATATAACATACAACACAAAATCTGCCAACAATAACAATACAATGAGTAGTCCTTACTTATGTTCATATAATAAGTTATCTATAATCTAAAATAATTTCATAAAAATACTACATATAATAGAAACCTTAAATTATAACATAGCCAAAAATTACCTTTAAATAAATTCAAACCATCCCAAAACGTGCATTGGAGGACAGGAACAAAATAACTTCCATCATATTAAGTAGTGAGTTTCATACAATCATCATAATCCAATAAATTAAATAAAATTACAATAACAATAAAATTCTTATGACAACATATTAACATATAACTAAAAATGCACAAAAAGTTTCATCACCAATTAAATTCATTTAGTCATATAAAAACTTCACATAATAACAATCCATTAATTCATTAATAAAACAGTCTCCAAAACCTAGTCTTAATGAAATTCAATAACACATAAAATATTCATCATTTCACCGTTAGACTTTCCAGTTCAATGCTTAATATATATACATGAATATATGTTGCAAATTTAGTACAAAATAACATTCAATTGCCCCTAGAACAAAGACCACATTTTTGTGCAATATAACCAATCAACAATATTTTCTGTGAGTGGCAGAGAGAAGAAAATTCATAACTCAATGTAGAAAAATCCAATTGGCGTGAAATTTGGAGGGATATCACATAATATATTAAAATTTCAAAGCAAACAAAATTTCCTAGACAGTTATAGCAGTCCGATTAAGGAGAAAAATTCATTTTAGAAATACCGAGAGCGAGTTCTTAACTTAAAATAAATTCTTCTTAATTTCTCTTCAAATCCACCCAAAGAAAACCCAATATTTCTTTCTATTGTTTATAGGAGAGTAATGGAGAGGAGAAGGAGAAGAAATCATGGAGAAAGAAAGAGAAAAAGAGAGTGTTTTTAAGAGAATTTTTAGAGAGAAAAAGAGAGTGATAGTGAGAGGTGGTTTACGTGCAAAATGAAATAACATAAAAGAGAAACTCACCTTCTCTATAATTATTAGAAATTTTTGACTAAAATTGGAAAATTCACTTGGGGAATGGAGAAGATTAGGGAAAGTCACAATTTTGTTCTTACTTACCATGGAGAGGATTGGGGAAAGTCACAATTTTGTTCTTACTTACCATATTTCACAATTACAAAATAGGTAACCATATCAAATAATCCAATCACTTTAAAAGTCAAACATTTCTTTATTACTTAAATTAGGGAATCAAACCAAAATATGCCAATCAATCAAAATTTAATCATCCAATCAAATCAATCATCCATGCCACAATTTTGAAAAATTTTTGCTGATTGCTTGTCAGTAGTCTTCGGCCTGCCAACTGCTCAGTTTAGTCTGCCGAATACATGAGGTCTGGCCTACTGATTAAATTCATTGGCTTGTCGTTCTGTGAGAGTCATTTCAGACTATCAATCTTGAAGGATCAGTCTGTTGAACTTCCATATCCTTTAAATATGACAAAACATTAATTTATTAATAATCAATTATCAAGCATATATCATAAATGACATAAACACCTTGAGCACATCGATTCCACGTGATCGTCACTTGTCATAATCCTAAAAAAATAGTTAGTAACATTATATCATATATCAATAAAGAAATTACTTAACGTCATTTCTCATTTAATATAATCCGTTATAAGAAAATTTGGTAGGTGTTACACCAACCCCGCTCTTGAATTTCTTAGAGGTTAAGACTTGATAGCCTAGCCATTAATTGAATCTGTTGTAATTAAACAAGTATAAATAAGAAATACACACTCTCATATCATTTACTAAGAGACTCCTTCCCAACAACTTTCTCTGTCTACAAATTTTCATTTTCTCGCACTTTCTATTTCTATTTTCTTAGCTATCACAAACAAAGTTTTTTCTTGGTAACAAAGCTCCTGGGATCCATCAATGATGATTCTTGCATATCCATCCACTCATCCTTCTTCTATGGCTAGCACAAGCACAAGTGAAGGGTCACGCTTGACTCAATACAATCAAATTGCTCGACTAGAACGTGGTAATTACATTGTTTGGAGGTCTTAAGTGTTACCTTTAATTCGCGGCCATGGATTGGAAGGATACAATCTCGGTACAAAGCATTGTCCTCTTGAATTTCTTGAAATTCATGACTCTTCTAGAAATCTTGAACATGTATTAAAATAGGCATATACTCAGTAGATTTATGAGGATCAAGAGCTCCACAGCTGGCTTTTATCTTCTCTTTCCACTACAATTCTTCATGGTGTCACTTGTCTTCGCACATCTTGTGAAGTTTGGCAAGCATTGAAGCGTCTCTTTGTTGTTCAATCAAAAGCGGGATGTAGGAACCGTTTACTTAAAACTAGGAAACTATTTCCTTAAAACCAAGAAACTACAGTATGCATACTCTAGGTTTTAAGGAAAGGTGTTTTGTGGTCCATTATTTCACTTTTTTTTTAATCATCCCGATATATATGAGCAAGTGTTCTTCGTTGGGCTTTTTGATGAAGAGAGCTGAAAAGAACAAGTTTCATAGAGAAACTTAAGTCTCCAATTCCCTCTCATTTTCTTAAATTTAGGATGCACCATTGTTGGCTAAGATTGAGGAGGAATTGGAAGCTCCCAAGCAGAGGAAACGACTGGCCACAACTGAAGGATGGCGGCGAGCTTCTTGGATTGCTCGGCAACAATGACTAGAGTTACATAAAATTTACGTTTCTGCAACATTTTTATATGCATTAAGTTTTTGCATATAAATTTAGTGTTAACAGTTGGCACCAAAGTCGACAAGACCTCTACTTTATGCATGAGTAGTAAACATTTTTTCTGGAAAAACATACCCTATAGAAAAATTTTTAATGATTGGGTTTTTAATTTGGAGGTTTTTTTTAAGTAAAAAATAAGGTTAGAAATCATTAAGATATTTAATTTCTAAGTTTTCTGCATTTGAAACATCAAAACGGTGTCCGAAAGGCTTAGAAACCATCGGGTTTCACACTAGGTCAAAACTGGGTCGCAATTGGGTCAAGAAAACCTGGCTCAAGATAGATGACGACTGAAAATGATGTGTCATTTTCAAAATTTTGAGTTCAGCCATAGCAAAAATGACGTGTCATTTTGCCTTTCCTAGCAAAAAAAAATGTCGTTTCTTTACCAAGGGATGCGTTTCAATGCTAGAAAACGACAAGTTGTTTTTGGGGCCTCAATCCCAAAACTACAAGTCGTTTTGGTGGAGCAACAAAAATAAAATGGGGTATTTTTCTAGAATTCTTATTTCAATAATTTGGGAAAATTTTTCATGAAATTTACAGGTTGAAGTATTTTATGAAATATCTTGGGAAATTTTCATACTATCCATAATTTTGATATTTTTATGAACTTTTTTCATACTATGGGATAATTATGAAAAATTCATAATTTTGAATATCCATAAATTTTAGTGTTTCTTATGAATATTATGCAATTTTTGTGTGGATATAATTTTGTACATTTATGTACATACATTGTTCATTATGTGTAATTCATGATTTTAATTATGTATGCAATATTAAGTTGTATAATTTAGTACATTAAAATTTTGTATAATAGTGTGCTAGATTATACTTTTTGAACGTATAATTTTAATTTACGCATAATGAATATTGGTACATAAATTATTGGTTCTTTGTTCATATTTATTAATATTGCTTTAAGTTAATGCAATTTATTTATGAACAAATTATAGGATAAAATGTCTAGTGGTCCATATAATTTTATTAATGAGAATGCAGCCACAACAGCTTTAATTACATAAAATTATATATTAAGTGGTTTTGGATCATATTTAGAAAAAGGACATTTAATATAATTAATCATAACTGATATAATAAAATTTATCCTGTAGGAATTTTTATTATATTTCTATGATTAGTAAGGATAAAATATCGAATTATATTTTTTAATTTACCCATAGGGATTAAGAAAAGGAACATAATTTAATAGTTTTGTTATAAAGTTAAATAAATCTAATTGAATTAAAACTTTAGCCCATAGACAAGTTTTATTTCACTAGATTCATAATTCTAAAGAAGATAAATTTAATAATTTATCATAAAGTTAAATGAATCCAATCAAATTAGAGCTTCAGCCCACAAGCAAGTTCTATGTCACTGGATTCATAGATATTAAATCATGATTTACATTGGTAAAACATGATATAAATTTATAAGTCTCAAAAATTATAAAATGTAAGCATGAACTTATTGTTGTAGCCTTATGACGTGTGAATTACTCTAACATTTAGTATGAAATTCCCTAACTTAGAGGGGACAAATATAAGGCATAGTAGGAGAGAATTCTTCTTCAAATTAGGACGTTAGGCATAGATTATGCTATAAGGAGAGACAAACTTGTTATGACTAACACTAGCAATACGAATAAAATGAGCTCTTGAAGAATATTGGGACCGATGTAATCGTTTCGATATGATGATCGTAAAGACCAATATTTATGCTAATGTTGGAGGTTCTGTCGATAAACATAAAGAATGTCAAGGCATTACTAAAATGCCATTGATGAGCATTTTGGATCATCACATAAAGCACTTGCTATCACCCTAATAATAAAATTTACATCCTTAAAAGGCTCACTAGGCATACGAGAACACTTTTTGGAAACGAGGCACACTATGGCTCAATTAAAGACACATGAGATTGATATAACTGAATCTTTTCTTGTTCGCAATATGTCAATCACTCTTTCACATCATTATGAATTCTTCTTCAATATCTTACCATACACATAAGATAAATGGCCAATTAATGAATTTTGTGAACATGCGTATTTAAGAAGAAGAAACGCTGATAACGAAAAAGAGTGAAAGTGCGTTATTGACAATACAAGAAAAGAATAAACAAATAATAATTCAATCTCATTTTAGATATGAATCTAATATGATTAATATCAATCATAACACTTAGTGGATTGATTTTGTTATACAATCCACATTTCAAATACCTTACAAGGTATGCAAAATCCAAAGATACCAATAGAATGTGAACGAAACTCTATTCGAAAACAAGATGTGTTCACATATAAAGGCAATTCAAATATGCATTTAAAAAAACAAAAAATAATAAAAAATAAAAAAATATTAATTAAGTAGTGGTTTTATTTAAACTTGAAAAGACCTATCAAATTCCTATTTTCTCTAGGAATTTTGTTTCAGTTTTAAGACTTATACCTTTGGGATGTTTTATCAATTTTTCAAAGACTTTCTTTAGTTTATAAAAATAATCCTATTAGGGATGGTACATTGTCTAATGGTCTTTTCTATATCAAATTGCAAAATGATACCACTCATAATGCTATGTATGTTCATACTGGTATAAAATATCATGTTATAAATAAAGATTTCTCTATAGAGTGACACCAAAAAAATAAATAATAATAATAATAATAATAATAATAATAATAATACAAATAATATAAATCTCCCTAAAGAGAATTAAGAGATTAGTAAATGATGAAGTACTTAGTATTTAGATTTTACTAATTATAGCACTTCTTTGGACTACATTAAGTAAAAGCAGACCAACAAGTCTAAGAAGGGTGCAAAGAGGAATACATACATATTAGAAATCATAAATTCATATATGAATTTATATAGTTCAAAATACTTCATGAATGATTAATCACGATACATGTGTCTTTACTTGCTTCATAACAAGAAATAATATATTAAATGCTTTTAAAATTTTAAAACTGAGTAGAGAGACCATGTGAAAAACAAATTAAGATCGTGATAATAGATAGAGGTGAAGTATATTATGGTAGATATATTAAGGATGGACAAGTATTCAATCCATTTGTGAAGTTTCTTCAAGAACATGGGATAACTACCCAATACATCATTCATGGTTCTCTAGAACAGAATGGTGTGGCAGAAAGAAGAAACTAAACTTTAATGGACATTGTGAGGAGTGTATATAATCACTCCAAACTAACTGAATTTTTGTGGATTACAACTCATAAATTGGTTGTGTATATATCAAACTGATTTCCAACTAAGATTGTCTTAAGGACACCATTTGAATTATGAAAGTTTGGAAACTGAGTTTGCAACATATCTACATTTAGGATACTTGTCTAAAGTAAGAGTTTATAACTCACAATAAAGGAATATGGATTCAAGGACCATTAGTCAGTATTTCATTAGATATGCCAAAAGGTCTATGGAATATGGATTCTATTATTCGTCTCATAGCACTAAGATTGTGGAATGAAGAAATGCAAAATTTCTTGAGAATTAGTTGATCAGTGGGAGCGATCTATCACAGAATATTATTTCTAAGAAAGATCATGTTGACGCTTAATTTTTCTGTTTAAGTAATTAATTGGTTGTTATTCATAACACTTCTTAAGTTCAACAAGTGTTTATCAACTGATTATTGAACTTTTACAATTTTGCCGATTATGATCTAGTAGATCAAATAGTTTAGGTAATGCCTAAAATTATTGAATGTATAGTTGAATAACATGTTTCTCAGGAAAGTGATGATACAACATTAAGAAGGTCTACCAGAAAAAAGAAATTAGCAATTCCTAGTAAAAATGATGCCTATATATAGTAGTGGGACTATAACACTAGAACCAAACTGATTCCTGAACCATTTTCACAAACCATAAATGTAACACACTTCGTTTCCTTTAACTGATGTTATGTAACATTTGATGATTTTATACGTCACATGAATGAAATTATGACTTAGAAGCATATTTTCTGTGAAAATTTTAGTATGTTATTTATGATTATGAAATTTATTATGAGCTAATGACTTTATTAGCAATGGATGGACTTAGAAAATTCCAATGACATAAAGTGCTAGAAGATACTTATTATAATTGGTCCTTAAATATTAAATTTTATTAACTACTTTCATGATTCTACAAATTATATTATCAATTACATGGTTTGAAAATTTTATTCTTTTATTTATTTAGTTTAAGTTATTAAATAAAAAATTGTTATGTGTTGTCTAATTGTTTCACGGTCACTCATATTTGAGATATGTTTATATATAAATTGTCATATGGGGTTCGAATATATTATACGTTAATTATGTGTAAACAAATAATGGAGTATGTATACATTGTTTAGGAAAGTAAGTGGAAGCTGGACTTCCATGTTTCTTTCAAGAGAAGCATATTACTAATTTGGGTTGTCAGTTTCCATTATGTGTAACAATATCTTGTTGTTGATGAAGAATATATATATATATATATTATAGATATAATTGTTATATTATTCTTTAGCAAAGAGTAAGCAAACATTACATAGTGGGAGAATATAATAATCATGCCTCCTTGTCATGTAGGTCCTGTGATAAATGTTACAAGTATCTATATTCACACATGCGCATACACACACACACACACACACACACACACACATATATATATAAAAGAATAGCTGTGGATTATTCTTAAATGTATGTGCCCATATTATTGTTGCTCACCAGCACACTTTCTTGTCGTGTATAAGAATGTATTGCACTAATCTATAGGTGCAAGATAATCTTATTTCTACAAGATTCCTCTATAAATCCATCACACCTCCATGTATTTCTCTAATTGTTTTTTTTTTTCCCTTATTTATTTGTCTAATTTATTCAAACTATTAGACTTCATGGAAACCCATCCAAATCATATACATGGTATTGAGGATATTTTTTTAAAGGATCAAAGTGGAGTGTAATTCATCCCCAATAAGATTTCATTATTTTTCATGCATGGCTCCCATCCTCAAGAACTATCCTTCTTTCTTCTTTCTTCTTCTTTCTTCTTTCTTCTTTGCCTTTTTCTTCCAAGTCTCCTTCGTTAAGTGTGGTGCACAAATGTGTCACTATAAGCAAATAAAAAAAAAAGAGAGCTGCCTTTGTGGATTTTTTGTGAGAAAAACAATCATTGTTATCCATATTATACAACTCCCTTTTCAAATGTATTTTTCCTACACTCTTTTCCTTCCTCACACACATTATTCTTTCTTTCTTTATAGGGCACATGCATGCATAGACATATATATCTAGATTATAAACAACAATTTCTAGCCTTCCCAATCATTTCTCCCCTCCTAAAAAAACTACCTAGATACCTCTTAAGTCATAAGCTATCTAAATGATGAGTTGAATACAATAGCATCTAATAAAGTCTATGATCTTTTCAGGTTGCCCTAAGTTGTAAATGGGTCTTTAAGATAAAGAAGGACTCATTGGACAACAATAAAAGATATAAAGTAAGACTTGATTCTAAGAGATTTACTAAAGAAGAAAGGAATCGATTATAAGGAGATTTTTCTCCTATATCTTAGAAAGATTCTTTTCATATTTTTATGGCATTAGTTGTATATTTTGACTTAAGGTTGCAACAAATGGATATGAAAACAAATTTTCTCAATGAAGATCTAAGGGAAGAGTTTTGCATGAAACAACCATAAAGATTTTACTTTAGTGATGGTGAGCATTTGGTATGTAAGCTCAAGAAATCCATATATGGATTGAAATAAGCACCCTCATGGTGGTATTTCATAATGATAATTCTTCATCTAGTTTTGTAGAGAACATTATGGATTAATGTATGTACCAAAAGGTCAATGGGAGAACAATTTTTTTTCTTATTCTATATATGGATAATGTTTACTTGCAACCAATGATGAGGGTTTGCTACACAAGGTGAAACAATTTCTCTCTAAAAATTTTGATATATAGGATGTTGGTAATGTATCTTATGACATTGGCATAAAGATCTATAGAGACAGATATAAAAGGAATTTTAAGTCTATCATAAGGATCCTATATTAGCAAGGTTTTAGAGAGAATATGGAAGAAAAATTGCTCACCAAGTATAGCTCCCATTTTTGTGAAGGATGATCAATTTAATCGAATCAATGTCCCAAATAAATTACGTAAGGAAATAAACAAAGAATATTTCATTTGCTTTAGTTATGGAAGCCCTATGTATGATCAAGTCTATACAAAACTTGGCATTACATTTGATGTGGAAATGTTAAGAATATGTTAGAGTAATCTAGGTAAGGACCACTTGAAAGCTGCAAATAAAGTAAAAAAGTACCTTTAGGGAACCATAGACTACATGCTTATATATAAATGAGCTGAAAATTTGGAGGTGATTTGCTACTCTGATTCAGATTTCCCTAGCAATGTTGGATACATTTTGCTAGTGAATTTGTACATTAGAGAAGCGCAAAAGTAGACCTTGACTGCTGCTTCCACTATGGAGACTAGGTTCGTATTTGTTTTGAGACTATTCTATATGGTGTATGGATTTGATTTCTAAGCAATTGAGAGTATATTGTGACAATTTAGATATAGTTGTGTGGCTAAAAATAAAGTGGTGGTCGAATCAAGTATATCGATATTGAATATTTAGGCATAAAAGAATGTATTAGAAGGTAAAACAATGGTCACTAAACACGTTAACTTTAATTGATCAAGTTGATCCTTAACTAAAGACAGGTTAACATTCAGATCTAAGGATCATGCAGATAGTGTGGAACTTGGTTCCTTTGTGTAATTTTCATTCTAAGAACGAATTTATGAAACTTTGTTTCACAGTGATATTTTCTCATATTTAGTTTGCATACATTTAGTTATTTAATTGAGAAATATCATTAAGATAACCTAGAATAAACATAGGGTTTATTCATTAAGTCATATGGGCTGGTGTTTAAGGGGTATGATGCATTGTAATACATGGAAGATAATACTCGTGCTTAAGAGGACCTATTGCTATGATTCATGTATTTTATCTCTTATTATGAAAAATGGTGGAATATATGGACCAAGTGGGTGAATGTAGGAACCATTTCCTTAAACTAGGAAATCATTTCCTTAAAATCAGGAAACTACAGTATACATACTATGGGTTTTAAAGAAAGGTGTTTTGTGGTCCATTATTCTACTTTTTTAATCATCCCTATATATATGAGAAAGTGTTCTTCATTGTGCTTTTTGATGGAGAGAGCTGAGAAGAACAAGTTTCATAGGGAAACTTGGGTCCTTGGTTCCTTCTCATTTTCTTCAATTTAGCATGCACCATCTTTGGCTAAGATTGAGGAGAGATTGGAAGCTCCCAAGTAGGAGAAACGACCGGCCACAATAGAAGGATAGCGGCGAGCTTCTAAGACTGCTTGGAAACAATGGCGGGAGGTACATAAAATCTACGTTTTTGTTGGGTTTTTATATGCCTTAAGTTTCTGCATATAAATTTAGTGTTAACACAGGAATCTTGCCTCTCAAGATCTAATTGCAAACAACAAAGAAAGGGGGACTCTCAATCTTGGATTACTTTTCCAAGATGGAAGGAATTGGTGATATGTTAACCCTAACCAGTTATGAAGTCTCAAATGAAGATCTCATCATGATATTTCTTTCTGGTCTTCTAGGCGCGTATGAAGGTGTCGTTGGAATGGTAAAATTCTCAGATGTAGACAAAAGAAATGTGTGTGCAAGAAGTTGAAGCCATGGTGCTGACTCGAGAGTGTTGAACTGAGCAGCTACAACAATCTGATTGAATAAGTGCATGAGTCGCCTCAGTAAGAAAGTGATTTTTAGAGTTGTCGATCACATAAAAATTATGTTTAATTTTCATTAAGGATCGAAATTAATTGGCTCTAAGATTATTTGAATGATAGTAGAGCAATGAATAAATGAAACGAATAAACACAACTAAGCAAAAGAAATAAAGTACTGAAAACAAATAATTAAAAATACTAGAGCACCAATTTCATTATAATTAGTCACACTAATTATATTATTAAATGAGTCTTGTAATTTATTAGTCAAAAACCCCTAATTAACATAATTACCTCTCACGACTGTCAAAGTTGGATGATATACTTAAAAGCCTTATACCAATATCCCTATTAAAAACAAAGTAGTTTAAACATTCATTAAGCTCTAGTACTTCTAATGACTAAGAAGGAATTTTAGGCCTCCCAAACTCTAAACGAACCTAAGTTATGCTATCCAATTTGGATGTATAAAATATTTTATCTCCCAAATGTCTAATTTTCTACATCAAAATCATGTAATTCATTGGCAGAATAAACTAAAAGCTTTAAGAATGAGACAACACAAATAAACCATGAAAAACCACTTAAAATCAAATCACTTCATAATTAGGCAAAATCAAAGCTATAGGAAAATAACTAACCCATAACAAAAATTAAACAAGCTAAAATTAGAGGTTCAATATTTACAAATCGTAAAAATAAAAAGTTGACAATAAAAATGAAAAAACCCATTTTGGACTTATTACAATCTCCAAGTTCCTCTTCTTCTTCTCCTATCCTATTTATTGATTTCCAAATGCTTTGTCCTATGATGATTTATTGAAAAATAAAACCTAATCCTAAAACTAAAATAAAAAACTAAACCAATTATTTGTTTTTTTTTCCTTTTTCTCATTTTTTGGTTCCTATGGAATCAGCTTCAAAACCCAAGAATGGATTTTTTTTTCTCTTTCCTCGAGCTCTGTGCTAAAAATGGAGGTTGTGTGCTGATCCATTTTCCTTGGTGTGTAAAAGTGGAGAGCCAAATAGTGCTGGTGAGGGCTTGGACATGTGTCGCAAGCACATTAGGCATTGGGGTGTGCGGTCTAGGTAGCGGAACGAAATTAAGGTGGAGCACACTAGTGTACAAAGAGAAAATAGGCCATGCCTCACTTGATCGAGCTTTGGGCTAAGTGGAGTCTAACGTATGAGGACACATTGCAACTCACGCTACTGCAGCTGTGCGAAATGCACCCTTGTCAGCTTTGAGGCATGCACAGGGGCGTTCGTGGTGTTGGCACAACGGCTGGAGACGCAGCTGCTAGGTGATGGGCTTCATGCACATGGTGATGCTTATAAGCTGGATTATTTTGAATTTTTCTTTACTTTTTTTACTCCATTTAAGCTCTAAAATTCCATATTTCCCATTTTCACCATAATTACCTGCACAAATGAGGATAAAATAAAATAAATAGATGAGAACAACAACAATAACAACAACAACAGTAATAATAATAAAATTCAATTAAAACAACATAGAATAAAATAAAAACAAATAAAATCAAATTAGTGAAAAGAAAATAAAAAGTAAAATTTACAAAAAATTTAAAGAATTTAGCAAAAATATTAAGAACATAGTAAACTATGTGCATTCTAGGACATGAATAACTCTATTTGCATAGAGCTATCATAGCCCCAAACTTAATATTTTGCTTGTCATTAAGAAAGAAAAAAAGACAAATTGAAAAAACCATAAAAATAAAATAAAAAATTCTCAAGGACTAAGCACTTTAATGCATAAAATAAGTAAAAACAAGTCTATTTTCATAGCATTAAAGTCACACCCCTAAACTTCAGATTTTGCTTGTCTTTAAGCAAAAATAAGAATATAGACAAAAATAAAAATAAACTAGAGGCAACTTATGCTAAAATGGTGATTTCCATGGATTCCTCAAATGTTGACTAAAGGGCATAACTTTGAGAAAAATAACAACTTTGACCAAGCATTGTGATTAATCCTAGAGTGTGTGCCATTCCAATTGGATTCTCCAAGTGTGTGTGTATAGCCTTTTCACTTTTGGTTGCATGCAATTTAGATAAGCTTATGCAAATATAAAATTAGCAAAAATCTCAAAACACAAACAAATCCTAAAGATTTGCTTTTCATGTGTCTCTCCACTAATGTAGACCAATACCACTGTAAGGATCCTTAGAACTCTACTAATCTTGTAATGAATGACTTAGGTGAAAGTTGGGATAAGGGACAATTTATGGCCCTAATTGTTGGAAAAATAGCATGTAGTAGAATGTTAAGAATTTTATATCAGAGTATTTTCTAAAACACAAGTTTGACATGCTATATACATAAATTAATCAAACCTTACTAACCTTTGAATGCCAAAGAACTCCTGTAATGCGTGAAGAGAAGTAACGTTCTAGAATAGCCTCAACCAACTGGTCTTCTTTGCTCTTCTTTATCCACGATCGGAGTGAGTGTGGGCTCATACATACAGCTCTTCCTCAAGGTGACCTCCTTCCAACCAATTGAGAGAACCCAAAGCTAGTGTTCGTGATTTATGAACAAGAGCTCTTAGGAAGTTTTATTATATCACCAGCAGAGTTTTACCCTTAATCTCTCAATTGATCTAAATAACTTATGAGGCTTACTCCCTATTTATAAAGGTTGGGTCTAGGGTTAGTCCTTATCAGATAAGGACTCAAAAATTTGAATCAGAATCAAATTTCGATCAATATCGGATGAAATCCACGTGAAAACATGTGATTGTTTATTCGTGCATAGGTAGGCCGAACTTGCCCCATTGGTAGGCCAAACTTGAGGATCGACATGCCGAACTACCAAAAAAAAATCTCAGCGAATCTTTTTTTTTTCCACCCAAGATTCTATAGGATAAAGTCTTAGTTTTAATTCAAATAACCCAATAGAGAAGTTATCTAACTAAAACAACTTTACTAGATAATCTCTATGAAAATAAATAGATTCCTAATAATTCTACAAGCTTATCTTGATTTAATTTATCTGAAATTAAATCAACTGATAAACAGATAAGAATTATCCAATCCTAATAATTCAACAAGTTTATCTTGAATTAATTTTGTCACAAAATTAATGCAACTGATAAACAAACATGAATTGTTTGATTCTTTCGAATTTCAACCAATCTAATAAATCTAACATAAGTCATCAATTATTGAAAAAGCACGTCGTATCGTTACAAGATTTTGTGAGCTAGCAAAAGAGACCAAATGGACCTATATAGTTCAAGCTCTAAATAATTATGAAATGTATATCCTAGATATACATTTCATAATTATCAACTCCAACGCTACTCCACTAAAAGCTTGGAGCTACACTATCGAACTCTATAGAATTAGGAAGCTTGTATAGCTAAGTCTCCATGACATATCATAGTGTGTTGTATCCCTATAGGATTATTCATAATCGGCTTAAGGACAAGTTCTATCTTACGTTTCTGATTATTTTTATCTTACGTTCCATTATCTCACCATCGAAAAACTTACCAAACAAAGACAGTATACCATTTGGTTACACCTATGTATCTAAATGGTTGAGCGCTCCAATTTTTCAATTTCAGGATAACGGATATAAGAGGATATCACTGCTCCTAAAGAGGAGCTATGGATTCCATATCTATGAATAACAGGTCTACATTATCAAGAGTCATGCCTCCAACATATCGGCATATATACTACTATTAAAATGTAGGTGTCATCCTTTGGTACATCAAAAGACACAAGTCAAGATAACGGGCCCACTATTCATCTCAGGATTAAGATACAATACAAATGATTGTCTAAAGTGAATCGATTTGTCGAGACAGAATTATTAATCCAAATCAATTCACTTTATGTCTTGATCTAACACATGTTACTTGTGACAATGTGTCAATGTTTCTATTCACGGAGTTCTCCTCTGATGGTCAAGACAAACCATCTCCCAATAGGGATATAGACAAAATAACAATCTTTTCATGAATAAAGTGCCTAACTTTATTCCCTCGATTACGGATCTTATAATTTAGACCATCACCTTAAGAATCGTGTCTTTCGTATAATCTGTCCATCATATGTCTAATTCTTAAAGGTTTAGACCGACAATCTCAAACTATTGTTTGCTTAACATACATTCAACAAATATGAATGTAAAGAGGACTAGATTTGGTATACGAATAATAAATGAATTCTTTATTGATAAAAATGTCTCCAAAAACTCATTACATTTTTACTCCTTAGGGCAAACATGTCTAACAATCTCCCACTTGCACTAAGTGAGTAAATATGATAAATCTCGCATCCCCATAGCTTCCACATGCCTCTCGAAGACTCTCCCAGTAAGTGTCTTCATGAATGGATCAGCTAAATTGTCCTCTGACGCGATTTTACACACTGTTGCATGCCGCCCTCGACGAAGTCCTTTATCACATGATACTTTTGATCAATATGCTTACTCTTTTTATGAAATCTTGGTTCCTTAGCATTAGCTACCGCTACACTGTTATCACAGTATAGTGATATCGCCTTATCCATACTAGAAATTACCTCAAGATCTCCAATAAACTTGCATAGCCACACTGCTTCTTTCGAAGCATCACTAGTTGCCACATACTCGGCCTCCATTGTTGAATCTGAAGTGCAATCTTGCTTCACACTTCTCCAACTCCGCCTAGAGTAAACACAAAACCTGAAGTCGACCTCCTATAATCCAGACAGGATTAAAAATCTGAGTCAGTATATCTTAGAGGAATTAAGTCTACACCCGAATACACATACATATACTCTCGAGTCCTTCTTAGGTACTTGAAAATATGCTTAACCGCAACCCAATGGTTCGGTCCTGGATCCGCCTAAAATCGACTTACAATCCCGATCGCATAACAAATATCTGGACATGTGTAAAGCATGGCATACATGAGACTATCTACTGTCGAAGTATAAGGCACTTTCTTCATGTATTCTCTTTCTTCCACAGACTTTGGAGAGTCTTTCTTAGAAAGAGAAATTCCAGACTTAGATGGTTGCCCACCTTTCTTAGAATCCTGCATTGTAAACCTCTTAAGAATCTTATCTATGTAGCCAACTTGCGACAAAGCCATCATTTTGTTCTTCCTATCTCGAAAGATCTAGATACCGAGAACAAAATTTGCCTCACCCAAGTCCTTTACGTCAAACTGCTTGGTTAATCATAATTTAACCATTGACAACACCCCAATGTCATAACCAATTAGCAGAATGTCATCCACATAGAGCAGTAAAAAGACCACCTTCCCATCCTTAATGTGTTTGTAAACACATGGCTCTCCACATTTTGTGAGAACCCATAAGTCTTGATTACCTGATTAAATCTTATGTTGCAAGAATGGGAAGCCTACTTAAGTCCATAAATTGACTTTAGCAGCTTACAAACCTTACCCTTTTGATCCTTGACCTTGAACCCGTCTGGTTATTCTATATAAATGGACTCATCAAGATAGCCATTAAGAAAAGCTGTCTTGATATCCATCTATCAAATCTCATAGTCGAGAGCAGTAGCTATGGACAAGAGAATTTGAATGAACTTAAGCATGGCTATAGGTGAAAAGGTTTCCTCGTAATCGATTCCTTCATTTTGCTTGCGTATAGCCCTTAGCTACCAGTCTAGCCTTAAAGGTTTTGACCTTTCCATCCACTCCTCTTTTCCTCTTGTAGATCCACTTACACCCTATTGGTTTTACCTCTTCGGGTAGATCCACAAGCTCCTAGACCTGTTAGTCTTCATAGACTTCATCTCTATGTTCATGGCCTCTGTCCAGAGTTTTGAATCAACATCCTCCACAGCCTCTGCGTAAGTATAAGGATCCCTGTCATGTTCATTTGGTTTAGCCAAAAAGGCCTCACCATTGAACATATACTTCTCAAGTTGACGCCTCATCCGCCCACTATGCCGAAACCCCTTAGGTTGTTGTGTTTGGTTTTTCTACACTGATCGGAATGGTTTCATTCAGAACCTTCAGAACGATTGGATCACTCCTCAACTCCTCAAGCACCACTTTGCTTTGAGGCTTAAAGTCGTCCATGTAACTCTCCTTAAGGAAAGTTGCATTAGTTGAAACCACGACTTTATTTTCCTTTGGGTTATAGAAATAACCCCCTTTAGTCTCCTTTGGATATCCAACAAACATGCAAAATTCCAAATGTGCTTCCAAGTTATTCACATCCTTAAACAAGACACGAGCCGGACTTCGCCATATGCAAATATGGTTTAAGGATGCCTTCCTACCTGTCCACAAGTCATGAGGACTCTTAGGGATCGATTTTGAAGGCACATTGTTAATAACATGCAGTTTGTAGTACATATCCCCAAGAGGACAAAGACAATGATGAATAATTCATCATGGACCTAACCATGTCCTCTAAAGTCCTATTCCTTCTCTCTACTATGCCATTTTGTCGCAAAGTGCCTGGCATAGTCAAACGGGATAAAATCTCATTCTCTAATAAGTGTCCTAGAAACTCATAAGAAAGGTATTCTCCACCTCGATTGGATCGAAGTGCCTTTATGGGTCTACCTAATTGCTTTTCCACTTCAGCCTGAAACTCCCTAAACTTGTCATAAGTTTTGCTTTTATAGTGCATCAGGCACATGTACCTATACATTGAGTAATCATCAATAAAAGTGATAAAGTACTCATACCCTCCTCACGCCTAGATGTTCATCGGTCCATAAAAATCACTATGCGCAAGTTCTAGAACCCTTTCGGCCCTATTGCCCTTAGACCCAAATGGTCTTTTGGTCATTTTACCCTCTAAACATGATTCACATTAAGGTATAGATTCCACGTTTAAGTGACTTAAAGGTCAATCCCTTACGAACCTTTGAATTTTATTCAGGTTAATATGACCAAGGTGTAACTGCCAAAGATAAGCTTTATAAGAATGAGAATTTTTAAGCCTTTTAGAGTTATTATCATTCATCTCAGCATTAAGCAGTAAGTCCACCTTAGGTTTGATAAAATTAGATTCTTTTGCATCCATCCAAAATAGATAAAAGATTTGTTTTTACGAATCACCACTTTATTATTAAAAGAAACTAAATAAGAGTTTTTAAATAAACAAGCTACAGAAATTAAATTCATCTTAAATTTAGGAACATAAAAACAATCTCGTAAAATTAAATTCCCATAATTATAAAAATAAAGATGGACGTCTCCCACTACTTTCGTTGAGTCGAAGGATCCATCGCCCATCTGAAGCGTGACGTCTTCATGAAGTAGACTTATTGTTTCTTTGAACCCCTACAGAGAAACACAAACATGATTAATTGCACTAGAATCTATGACCCAAATGTCACTGGATTCTGTTAGACATGTATGCCCTAAGGAGTAAAAATGTAATGAGTTTTTGAAGACATTTTTATCAATAAAGAATTCATTTATTATTCATATACCAAATTTTGTCCTCTTTACGTTCATATTTGTTGAATGTATGATAAGCAAACAATAGTCTGAGACTGTCGGTCTAAACCTTTAAGAATTGGGCATATGATGGACAGATTATGCAGAAGACACGATTCTTAAGGTGACGGTCTAAATCATAAGATCCGCAATCAAGGGAATAAAGTTGGGCGCTTTATTCATGTAAAGATTGTTATGTTGTCTATATCCCTATTGGGAGATGGTTTGTCTTGACCATCGGAGGTGGACTCCGTGAATAGAAACATTGGCACGTTGTCATAGGTGACG
>CAMOHE010045558.1:0-46788 GCA_946598075.1 Artocarpus hirsutus | reverse complement strand
CTAAGAGTTTTACTATCAAGTCACATACTTGATGACCTTAGGTAGAATTAACTATTCATAGAATTAGAATCAAAAACAACAATGAAAATGCCTCTTTATTAATAAAATGCAAATGTAATGAAATCAATATGTGGTCATTAAATAATTGGCCTAGGGCACATCACTAACACTATAACCATATGGAATGAAATGAAGAAGCTCTTTCTAGAGAAATACTTCCCTGTATCCTAGGCGCAACCCTCTAGAAGGAGATATGTGGTATTATGCAATTTAATGGTGCAATGCTTACAGCGCTTTGAAGGACCCATCAAAAGATAAAACCTTTTTGAGTTATAGTATAGTAGTTGTTGAGTAAAGTGGTGAGCAAAAGTCATTCTTGCAGGAGAACTAGATCTAATTAATTAGTTAACAAAATTAAAACCTAAATTTAAACTAAATATAAAGAGCAGGGGGTTTGGATTTTTAACTAAATTAATAATTAAAAAATAAATTAAATATTATAAAACAATTATAATTAAAACTAGTTACAAGATCATTCACCACTACTAAACATTAATTATGTAGATAATTATAGAATTATTTCTAAATTTTCTATTGCAACTAACAACCATAGATAGTAAGAAGCTCTACTACCCTAATCCTTTCTTATAGTATAGATTTAATAAGATAATCGCTCTATTGAACCCCTTTCCATCAAACGACCTAGGAGAAAGCTCGCTAGGTTCAATCTAATGTAGCTTTACGTTGAAAGAGATAGGCTGATCTAGGCAACGAACATGCAGAAACTGAGTTCATTCAACCTATGTTATATTCCACTTGCAATCATATAAAAACTTGACCATAATCACTTACCACAATTTGCTACTAAGGACCAAAACAACAAGACAATTACGGATGAAGCATCTAATCTAGTCATAGACAATACTCAAGTCATATCTAGTTGTACATCTAAATATAACAAAAAAAAAAATCATAAACATGAAATTATGGTGAAACACAAGTAATCTCACATGGAAAACTAGAAATTATTCATATAATTTTCTACATAATCAAGTTCAAGGTTTCAAATCCACCCATAACAAAAATATAAACTAAAATAACATAAATACAAAGGAAAATAGAAAAAGAGTGAGAGAAAAAAATGGATTTGGCATCAGAATGCTGCTGCCTCCACCAGAGCTCTCTCCTATTGCTGGTCCACTTCTTCTCCTTCTTATTCTCTTTGAAAAGCTACAGAAAACCCTAAAAAAAAATGCCCTGTGAGCTATAATTAGGCCTATATAGCCTAGGCTTTTTAAACAATGAAAAGTAGTGATTTTTAGTCCAAAATGCATCGAACATGGGTTAGAGGCGTGATCCACGCAAGATTTTGAGCGGTTGCACAAGAGGGACTGTTAGCATCCAAATTGGGGAGCGCAAGACACTAGGGGGTGTTGCTTGAGGCATAGTATGAGGCTACAACAAGAGAAATGGGGCTATAATGCTAAACGGGGCTACAGCGGGCAGAAATTGGGCTATAGTGCGGAGCTCAGGCTTCGATGTTATTTTCATCGTTTCTTAACCATTTCAACTCTGATTTACAATTTGTGACTTATGTTAAACTTGAAATCAATTGCTTGATATTTTAAACTCCAAAAAATCTTTATTTTATTCCTTCTTTTTATTCATTAATATTAAAATACCTAAAAACACAAAATAAAAATAAAAACATAAGATTACTCAAAAACTTAGACAATAAATGCAAGAAAAACTGATGCAAAATATGATAAATTATACACTTATCAAATTCCTCTACATATAACTTTTGCTAGTCCTCGAGCAAAAATTAAACAAAAGACACAAAACACTAATCCTCTAACCTTTAACCTTAGAGAACACTAAGAGATATGACCTTGAAATCAAACAAGTAATGAGTTGAATCCACATTTTTTTTAAAGTTTATACATCCTATGATAGTTATACTCAATGTGCATGTGTGCATCAGCCATTGAAATGATTATTGCTCTGTGCTTGCAATGAACAAGTAAACACTCAAAAACTTTACAAAACAAACGTTAAAATTAAAATTTTTTTAAAAAAAGAAAACAAAGGTGTCAAGCATCATAGGCTCTTCCTTTGGAACAAATATTCACTACACTGAAGGCACTACCTAAAATCAAAAGACTTTCAATATAGATCGCAATAGGGCCAAGGGTAGTGGCTTAAGAAAAAAAGGTATGGCAAATGCAAATCCTAAAGACCATGGAATTAGAGACATCTTGGAAATTCAAAATTCCCAAGACACTCCCAAAACCCAAAGAAGTAATACAGAGGCTAAGCTTAATGACATTAGGCCTTAGCTATAATCAAAACCAGACCTTGCACAACCAAGAATTATGAATTAAATAGCTCACAACATTTATTTTCTTTTTTATGTCTATTTTTTTTATTTTTTCTATTTATTTATTTATTTATTTTATTTATTTATTTTTTTTCTTTTTCTATATATATATATTATTTTGTGAGCTATTCTTACAAAATTTCCCTTTCTTTGCTCCTGATCTGTACTCCCCCTGTACACTTATTTCTATTCCTAACCCGATTCCTCACAAAAACTCCCTTGCACTTGAAATACATCTTTAAAGTTCCAATCCATCTTTAGAACAAGGGTAACGGTATGAACACGATTAGGTTCGATAAGAAAATGCAGCTAGCCAAATAGATATGTTTACATCAAGGTTCAAATGGCTACTAAAAAGGATGTTCTCTTTGGAATATCTATCAGGGCTGTGGTTGATTTGGCTTTGGTGCTAGAAAAATCCTAGTGCCTTATGATTCAAAATAATGCTTGATTAGTCGTTCCTTTCGATAGAGTAGAATTCCAATGCAAAACACCTACTTTCAAAACCAAATTTACAAGAAAAATATAAAAGAAAATCTACTCATCCAAGCATGCTTATCTCTATACCAAATAACATAGCTATTGTGCAATAAAACTTGAGTGCAATCATCATAAAAACACATAAACCATTGAATAATATAGAATTCAAAACAACACTCATCATCAGTCAAAATCATAGCAATCATGCTCAATTCTTATTAAAGTAGCTGGAAGATATCTTAAGACTTAAAAACTCAAAATAAAAACAAAAATCAAAAAATTTTCATGGCTTTTTATGTTTTATGTTTTTTATGCAAATGTATGAAAAAATCTAAACTTAAAGAATTCCAATAAAACCCACCTATCAATAAATATGTTTTGATAGGGCATGGATAACCATGTCCTTCGTAAATTAGCCATTCAATAGGGCCATCTTTTGAGAATAAATTCTTGTGATTTAGAACAATGCACACATTAATGATATACAAATTATACAAACACTTATTTTTTTTTTTGAAAAACATTTAAAAATCACAAGCCTTACCCTTAAATTTAAATCTTACGTTGTCCTCAATGTAAGACTAAGTATGGAAGATTAAAACAAACACAACTACAGACCAAATAATAAGAAGCAATAAATAAAATAAAGTGGAGGGTAAGAGGAATCTTAGATGTAATCAGGTGCTCTTTATTCATTGGGTTACCTTCCAATAAGTGCTTGGTTATTGTCCTCATCCTGACGTAGAGAGCCATTCATCAAATAGTAGCTTCTGCCCATAATATATGTCATATAACAACACATATGGGTCTTCATTGTAGATGCCCTCAAGCTTGGCAAAATATGGAAATTTCAACAACTTGTCTTTAAAGGATGTGCTCAAGGGAAGAACTTTGCTTCTAGCTCAAGCTCAACAATGGCAAAGTATGGTGATGGTGGCGTTAATGGGAAGTATGTATCTGTTGGTGGAGTATGTATCATTATCATTGATGAGCTCAACTAGATGGTTGCATAGGCTTCCTCATCTCCAACAGGTCTTATGACTTGGTTTCATGGATGAACTCCTCAAATAGTAACTCATCCAATTGCTCTTCACTCACCACTTGATTCTATGCTTGTGATTTGATCTTCATAGAATTCATAGCTTTGGATGGAAATCTCGTGAGTTAGAAGATGTGAATCAACTTCAATCTCACATGCATCTATGTGTTAAGTTAAAATAACATCAAGGGCTTCTAGACGTTCATTTCTAGGCTCGATGAATCTTCCCTGTAACTAGAAGTACTCTCTCAACCTAAGTTTTTCGATTCTTCATCTTTATCCTCATGCCACACCATATTTCACCATTTGATTAATACCTTGGTCCTCCAATTTTCTCACTTATAACTATTTATTGTGACAACCAATTGGCCTATTTGATTCTCTAAGATTTGAATTATGCTTTAGTGTCTTGATGAAATTGCATGTTATTAATAGCCAAGGCATTTACAATGTCATCTAAAGAGTCACCTATATGTTGTTGGACTATCGAGGCTCCTTCTAGTGCTGCCACTAGGACTTGTAATTTGCAAAATACCCTAATATTTTGAGATTGTGTTAACCCATGGCTCAGAATTGTAGTAATTGTCCTCCCAACCTTGGTTGGTAATTCCAATTCCATTCATCAAACTCAGCCACATCTTCTAACATGAAGTAGGCTTCATCCATAGATTATTGATAAAAAGAGGTGGACCATTACCTTTTTCAACCCAATAACGTGTTGATGAACATAAGCTATTGAGGAAGATTTGTAGTTGCCACTCCTTTGAGATCCCATGATATGGAAATCGAAAGAACAGATCTTTGTAGCGCTCGCAAGCACAATAGAGCAGCTTAGAGTCTTGTTGTACAAAACTTAAGAGGACACATCGATGTAACATCTCAAAGTACCTTGCAAAATTAATATAAAAACAATAATTACAAAAACACAAAAGAAAATATAATTAAAATTAAAAATAAACATAAACTACAAAAACCAAAACAAAACAAAAAATAATTGACCAATTAATTAGATGAACAATTTTCCAGCGCTCGGTGCCAAAATTTTGACGACGATCCAAAGGACCAATCAAAAGATAAAACCATGCAGAATTATAGTGTGGTCATTATTGAGTAAAGTGCTAAGCAAGGGTCATTCCCGTAGAAGGAATAGGTCTAATCAATTAGTTAACAAATTTAAAAACCTAAATTTAAACCAAATACAAAGAGCAGGGGGTTTGGATTTGTGTCCAAATTAATAATTAAAAAAATTAAATATTATAAAATAATTATAATTAAAACTAGTTACAAAATCAACCACTACCACTAAACATTAATTATGTAGATAATCATCAAATTATTTCCAAATTTTCTATTGAATCTAACAACCGTAGATACTAAGAAGCTCTACTACCCTAATCTTTCCTTAAAATATAGATTCAATAAGACAAGCACTCTATTAAATCCCTTTCCATTAAACAACCTAGAACAAATCTTAATAAGTTTAATCTAATAGAAGCATTATGCTAAGAAAGGTAAGTTGATCTAAGCAACAAACACATAGAAGCTAGGTTCATTCAACCTATATTGTATTCTACTTGCAACCATATGAAAACTTGACCATAATCGCTTGCCACAATTTGCTACTAAGGATTAAAACAACAAGACAATTACGGATCAAGCATTCTAATCTAGCTATAAACAATTCTCAAGTCATATCTAGTTGTTCATCTAAATATAACAAGAAAATAATCATAAACATGAAATTATGGTGACACACAAGCAATCTCACATGGGAGACTTGAAATTATTCATACAATTTTTTACATAATCAAATTCAAGGTTTAGAATTCACTCATAACCAAAATACAAAGTAAATAACATAAATACAAAGGAAAATAGAAAAAGAATGAGAGAAAAGAGTAGATTTGGCATCGAAAAGCTGCCGCCTCTACCGGCGCTCTCTCCCATGGCTCCTCCTCTTTATATCCTCCTTGTTCTCTTCCAAAAGCTATAGACAACCCTTCAAATAATGTTTTCCTTTGAGTTATAATGAGGTTTATGTAGCCTAGGTTTTTTAAATAGTGAAAAATAGTGATTTTTGGTCCAAAATGCATTAAAAATGCGTTAGAGGCATGTCCTCCGCAAGATTTTGCACGGTTGTGTAAAACGGATTACTAGTATCCAAGTTAGGGGCGTTGGGCACACTGCAACCTACACACGCATGCAACAAGCACTGCCTTTAGCTTGATATCAGGTTGTAATGGGGAGAAATGACGTTGTAGCATGGAAAGGGGCTACAGCCGACAGAAATTGGGCTATAGCATGGAGCTCGAGCTTCGATGTCATTTTTGTCATTTTCTAATCGTTTTAACTCCAATTTGCAATCCATCAATTCCATTAGACTCTAATTGAATGCTTGATATTTTGAACTGAAAAATCTTCATTTTTCATCTTCTTTTTAATTGCTTATATTAAAAAACTAAAAACACAAAATAAAAATAAAAACATAAGATTACTCAAAAACTTAGACAATAAATGCAAGGAAAATGATGTGAAATATGATGAATTATACACTTATCAGAAGCGCTATGAATATTGGGAACAGTTTAAGAAACTTTGTGCTAATTTCCCTCATTGTCTACAACTACAATTGTTTATTACACAACATTAATTACATAACGGTTTACATTAAACTGTCATGTTAAGTGTGGGAAAAAACATGGGGGAGCATGAAAAATACATAAACCATTGTGGAAATATGAGATTCCATGATGATTTTTCCAATGCATATACAAATTGGTTTTTGCTAAAAACCATTATGTAAGTTGTAATGATGACTTTTTGCAAAAATCATCACGTAAGATATGGTTTTTTTCATAGCTTACATGATGGTTTTTGCAAAAGACCTTGTGTAAAGTACCCTTTAACACAACCCAGTAGCTTGACAAACAAATGCAAAACGAAAATAGTCCTTCAAAAAAAGACCCAAATATCCAAAAATAGACGTAAATAGCCCTTCTGTTGCTACCCCTTGTAAGTGTTAGTTTACATGATATATATGTTAGACATATATGCCCTAAGGAGTAAAAATATAATATGTTTTTGGAGACAGTTTTATCAATAAAGAATTTATTTATTAATCATATACCAAATTGTTGTCCTCTTTATGTTCATATTTGTTGAATGTAGGATAAGCAAACAAACATTTGAGATTGTTGGTATAAGCCTTTAGAATCAAGCATATGATGGACCAATTATATGGAAGACATGATTTTAAAGGTGACAGTCTAAATCATAAGATCCGCAATCGAGGGAATATTCATGCAAAGATTGTTATGTTGTCTATATCCCTAACGAGAGATGGTTTGCTTTGACCATTATAGGTGGACTCTGCAAATAGAAACATTAGTGCATTGTCATAAGTGACGATGTATTGGATCGAGACAAAAAGTGCAATTGATTTGAATTAATAATTCTATCTTGGCAAATTAATTCACTTTAGACAATTATATGTGTTGTATCTTAATGTTGAGATGAATAGTGGGCCTGTTTTTTTGACTTATATCTTTTGATGTATCAAAGGTTGACATCTACATTTTATGTTGGTACGTATACCAATATGTTGGAGACATGACTCTTGATAGAGTAAACTTGTTATTCATAGATACGGAATCCATAGCTCTTTTTTAAGAGTTGACGATTCCTCTTATATGTGTTATCCAATAATCAAAAGACTAGAGTGCTCAATCATTTAGATACATAGGTATAACCAGATGGTATACTGTCTTTGGATGGTAAGTTTTTCAATGGAGAAATAATGGAACGTAAGAGAAAAATAATCAAGAAGGTAAGACAAAATTTATCCTTAAGCCGATTATATATATCCTATTGGGATACGATACATTATGATATGTCATGAATACTTAGCTATTTGGGCTTCATAATTTTATATAGTTCGAAAGTGTAGGTCTATGCTTTTAGTGGAGCAACATTAGATTTGATAATTATGAAACATATATACGGGATATTGGGTTTTATAATTATCGGGAGCTTAAACTATATAAGCCCATCAGGTCCTCTTTGTTAGCTCATAATAAATCTTGTAACAATACAACATGTTTTTCTAATAAATTGGTGACTTATGTTAAATTATTAGATTGGTTGAAATTCGATAGGATGAGATAATTCATGTCTACTTATCAGTTGAATTAATTTTATGTAAATCAATTTAAGATAAACTGTTATATTATCTAGAATATTTATTTTCCTAGAGATTATCTAGATATGGTTGTTTTAATCAGATAACTTCTGTATTGGGTTATTTGATTTAAAACTAAGGCTTCATCCAAAGAATCTTGGGTGAAAAATAAAAGATTTGCAAGGATTATTTATCATAAGTTTGGTAGGCCGATCAGTTAGTTTGACCTACCTATAGAGCAAGTTTGATAGGCTAATCTGTTAATTTGGCCTACTAATCAAACGATTTTTGATCACGCGTTTCAGACGCGATTTTATTAGATATTGATCCAAATTTGAATCTTTGAGGCCTCATCAGATAATAACTAACCATAGGGACAACTTCTATAAATAGGGAGTGAGTTTTCTATGTTATATAAGTCAGTTGAGAAATTAAGAGTGAGCACTCTAGTTTGTGAGTCTCTGAAACTCCCTGAGAGCTATTATTCATAAATCACGAATGCTAATTCTAGGTTTTCTCAATTCATTGGAAGGAGAGTCACTAAGGAAGAGCTGTACGTGGTGTACCCATACACATACCAATCGTGGATATAGAATAGCAAAGAAGACCAGTTGGTTGAGGCTCTTTTGGAATATTCTTCTCTTTACAAATTGCAGGAGCTCTTTGGCATTTAAAGGTTAGTAAGATCTGGTTCATTTATGCATATAGCATGTCAAACTTGTGTTTTAAAAAACACTACTTAAAAATTTTAAATTACCATTGCATACTATTTTTCCAACAATTGGTATTAGAGCCATGGTTTTTACGTAAATTTACGAGTTTGTGATCGTCTTATATATATAAATTATGTTATCTTGATCTCTCCTATGGTTGAATTTAATTTTTTAAAGAGTTCACACTCTATAATTTATATATATGTATGTTGTCATCAGATTATATGGTGAATACTTATTCATTAATTATGGTTGATTAAATTATTATTTAATTATTAATTAATTAATTAATCTGTGTCAGTAATGGTTCCTTAGAGGTTAGAATGTATATCTAAGTTTTTCTTACAATTAGATGGCAGTCTATCATCACTATCTAGGAATCATTATTTAATTTTAAATTTGTAAGAATTATGTAATTAAATAATCATTCAGAGTAAAGACGGATTTAAAAGACAAATCTAATCGATGGATCAAGAACATGGAGATGATAGCGGTTTCAAATATATTTCTTGAGTCTCTAAATTTTTATGTTTTTGAATTGTTGAAAATAAGATTGAAAAACTAAGTAAAAAATGCTTTCTAGAAAAACGTGAGATTTGCTCTATAGATAGGCTACACCTTCAAGTTCGACAGGCCAGTGGCCATAAATTGGCAGGCCGTACCTCCAGTTTGGCATGCTATCTATGGGTTAGATTTCAGCCAACTCTGGTGGTAGGCCGATTGTTTATATCCTACAAGCCAATCACATAGATCGGCATGCCAATAAAGAACTATGTCTTTCAAAAAAGGTGCATTTTTTGTTGTAGTTTTGATTTTATTTTTGAGAAAATTCTAAGAAACATTAAATTTGGATATGAATGAAAATATGGAGTTTTCAATCTATGCGGGATTGAAGACTTGAAGATGGATAATATATGAAGAAGGATACAATTTAAAGATTCAAGGATGAAGAATAGATAATATGTTTCGATTGATCTTTTGTAATCTTTAATTTCTTTTCTCTAGGGTGGAACCATAATATTATGGCTATTTATTATTTTACTTGTGCCTTTGCATGATTGCTTTGCTGCTTTATAATATAATTTACCATGTACGTTGATAACATGTCATATAGAATAGGGAGTGCTATTCATTAAAAAAAATTGTTCATGCATTTTTTAAAATAAAACCATGATTTCAAAAAATTGAATGGGAGAAGGTTTTCGAAGAGAGGACCTACGGCCTCCATCATTGGTCCATAGGTAACACATGATGGTTCCGACCCCTAGAAATGGACTTCATCATGTACCGGGTTATATTTTTGAGAGGATAAGGTATTTTGCATGATTTATCATTATACACCCCTAGTTAGTGATTATAAATCATGGATAAAATATTGAAACGATGATTATACACTTATGTTAATTTTATTATTAACCTCCTATAGGAGCTCTATTAATAAAATTAATGGCTAAAGAAGTGATTATTAATATATGGTAGATCATATGGTCTTGGATGGCATATATTAGTTAGGAGGGGATCTATGTTTCTAATTGAATTTAGCAAGTCTCCCCAAGGCAGTTTGTTGAAATTTGAATTGGGAATTATTGTTGTAAGATTGTGATATTTTTAAGGTCACATAAACACAATTGTTTGTTTACTTGATTGTGTTTTCTTACTAAATTATTATTCTATGTTTGCTTATGTTTGGTATATGATTCTTTATTGTAGACATCTAAAAACACTTATCTTTGATACTCGATAAAAACTAATTAACAGGTGAGAATTTTAAAGATTGGAAACATAACCTGAATATCATCCTATCCCTTGAGAAAATGAAATTTATGTTGACAACATCATGTTCTCCTAAGCCTACAAGAGATTCCAATAATGAGCAAATCCAAGCGTATGATTGTTGAAAAGATGCTAATGATTAGGGTCGCTATTATGTTATGGCCAGCATGAATAACAAACTGTAGGCTCAATATGAAGACTATGAGACTGTAAAGTAGATCTTGGATAATCTTGAAGACATGTTTAGAGGCTAGGCCCTAACAAAATGACAAGGGACACTTTGAAAACTCTTAAACTGCAAACAAAGATTGAGGACTCCTGGAAAGGAGCATATGATGTTAGTCATGGGTTACCTCACTAAAGCTTAAACCAATGGAGCTAACATCGATGCTGAAACATGGATGACTATGGTCTTTAAGACTCTATCTAAGGAGTTTATCCTATTTAGAGCTTCATTTAATTTAAGCAATAGAAGGGATATGACCTTAACTGAGTTGATGAAGCAATTATAGGAGTTCAAAAATTTGATCAGGGAAACTCTTGTTGGTGGTGAGGCCAACTTGGTAGCTACATCTGGTTCCAATCCCAACCCTAGGAATAGAAAGAAACAACAAGCTAAGAACAGGAAATCTTATTCCTACAAATAGCAAGAACAAGAAGAAGAAAAAGAAGAACCCGTAGAAGCTTAAGTGCTTTTTTTGTGGGAAGGTCGGGCACATCAAGAAGAATTGCAAGGACTTCCTTTCCTAAGGAGGTAGGTGTGATCTTATGGTTACTGAAACTTGTTTGGTTGAGGAATCTAGTGACACTTAGGTTATAGATTCCAGGGCAACTAATCATGCTTGCGTTTCTTTACAGGGGTTCAAAGAAACCAGAAGTCTATTGCGTGAAGACTTAATGCTTTGGATGGACGATGGATCGTTAATGTTGGCTAAAGTTGTGGGAAACATCCATATTTATTTTGAAAATTATAAGAGTTTAATTTTTCAAGATTATTTTTATATTCTTAAACTTAAAAAGAATTTAATTTCTATAGCATGTTTATTTAAAGACTCTTATGTAGTTTCTTTTTGTAATAAAGGATTTGTAAAAAAAAAATCTTTTATCTATGATGAATGGATGCAAAACAATCTATATTTTATCAAACCTAAGATGAACTTATTGCTTAACACTGAGATTAATGATAATAACTTTAAAAGACTTAAAATTTCTCACTCTAATAAGATCTATCTTTGGCATTTGCGACTAGGTCATATTAACCTGAATAGGATGCAAAGGTTGGTAAGGGATGGACCATTAAGTCACTTAAAGGTGAAATCTATGCCACAATGTGAATTTTGTTTATAGGGTAAAATAATCAAAAGACCATTTGGGTCTAAGGGCAACAAGACTGAAGAGGTTCTAGAACTTATGCATAGCGATGCTTGCGGACCTATGAACATCTGGGCATGAGGAGGGTGTGAGAATTTTATCACTTTATTGACGATAACTCAAGATATGGGTATGTGAACCTAATGCACCACAAAACAAAACTTATAACAAGTTCATGGAGTTTTGGGCTAAAGTGGAAAAGCAATTAAATAAACCCATAAAGGCATTTCGATCTAATCGAGGTGGTGAATACCTCTTCAATGAGTTCTTGGAACACTTATTAGAGAATGGGATTCTATCCCACTTGATTACGCCGGGCACTCCATAGCATAATGGTGTAGCTGAGAGAAGGAATAGGACTTTGTTGGACATGGTTAGGTCCATGATAAGTTATTTACCATTGCCTTTATCCTTTTGGGGATATGCACTACAAACTGCATGGTATATTTTGAACAATGTGCCTTCAAAATTGGTTCCTAAAACTCTTCACGAGTTATGGACCGAGAAAAGGACATCCTTAAACCATATTTGTATGTGGGGATGTCTAGCTTATGTCCTGTTTAAGGAAGCAAATAAGTTGAAAGCACATTTGGAAGTTGGTGTGTTTGTTGGATTTCCAAAAGGGACTAAAGGGCATTATTTCTATAACCTAAAGGAAAATAAAGTCGTGGTTTCAACTAATACAACATTCCATGAGGAAAGTTACATGGACAACTTTAAACCTTAAAGTAAAGTGGTACTTGAGGAGATGGGGAGCGATTCAATCACTCCAAGGGTTTTGAATTAAATCATTCTAATTAGTGTAGAAAAACCAGCCGAATAACAACCTAAAGGGCTTCAACATAGTGGGAGGATCAGGCGTCAATCTTAGAGGTGTATGTTCAATGGTGAAGCCTTTCTGAATCGGTTGAACATGATAGGGATTCTTATACTTACGAAAAGGATATGTTAGATGTTGATTCGAAACATTAGATAGAGGCCATGAACACTAAGATCAAGTCTATAGAGACTAAACAGGTCTGGGAACTTGTGGATCTTCTCGAAGGGGTAAAACCCATAGAGTATTAGTGGATCTATAAGAGAAAGAGAGGAGTAGATGGGAAAGTCAAAACCTATAAGGCTAGATTGGTAGCTAAGAGATACATGCAAAAGGAAGGAATTGATTACAAGGAAACCTTTTTGCCTGTAGCCATGCTTAAGTCCATCCGCATTCTCTTGTCCATAGCTACCGCTCTCGATCACAAGATTTGGCAGATGGATGTCATGACAGCTTTTCTAAATGGCTATCTTGATGAGTCTATTTATATGGTACAACCAAATAGGTTCAAGGCTAGACAATTTATGGACTTAAGCAGGCTTCCCATTCTTGGAACATAAGATTTGATCAAGTGATTAAGACTTATGGGTTCACACAAAATGTGGATGAACCATGTGTTTATAAACACATTAAGGATAGGAAGGTGGTTTTTCTACTTTCTATGTAGATGACATTTTGCTAATTGGCAATGACGTTAGGACGTTGTTATCAGTCAAATTATAGTTGACCAAGCAGTTTGACATGAAGACTTGGGTGAAGCTAATTATGTTATTGGTATTTAGATATTTTGAGATAGGAAAAACAAAATGGTAGCTTTATCCCAAACAGGCTACATAGGTAAAATTCTCAAGAAGTATGCAATGTAGGATTTCAAGAAAGGTGGGCAACCATCTAGGTCTGGAACTACTCTTTCTAAGAAAGACTCGCCAAAGTCTGATGAGGAAATAGAATATATGAAGAAAGTGCCTTATGCTTTAGTAGTGGGTAGTCTCATGTATGCCATGCTTTGCACACGACCAGATATTAGTTATGAGGTCAGGATAGTAAGTCAATTTCAGTCAGGATAGTTACGATAAAGCATATTTTTACGGTAAAGCATATTTTTAAGTACCATACTTTCAACACCTCTAGGATGTACTGACTCAGATTTCCAATCTTGTCTGGATTCGAGAAGATCGACTACTAGTTTTGTGTTTACTCTAGGCAGCGGTGCCATTGTTTGAAGAAGTGTCAAGCAAGATTGCACTTTGAATTCAACGATAGAGGCTGAGTATGTGGTAGCTAGTGATACTTCAAAAGAAGCAGTGTGGCTCCACAAGTTCTTTAGGAATCTTGAGGTAATTCCTAGTAGGGATAAGGCAGTATCGATGCATTGTGATAACACTGCAGCAATAGCAGCGATAGCTAATGCTAAGAAACCAATATCTCACAAAAAGAGTAAGCATATTGATTAGAAGTATCATGTGATGAAGGACTTCGTTGAGGACAGGCATGTAGTTGTATGCAAAATTGCATCCGAGGACAATTTAGCTGATCCATTCATGAAGACACTAATTGCGAGAGTTTTCAAGAGGCATGTGGAAGCTATGGGGATGCAAGAATTGTCATATTTACTCACTTAGTGCAAGTGGGAGATTGTTAGACATGTATGCGTTAAGTAGTAAAAATGTAATATGTTTTAGAGACATTTTAATCAATAAAAAATTTATTTATTATTCATATACCAAATTATTGTCCTCTTTATGTTCATATTTGTTGAATGTATGATGAGCAAACAAAAGTCTAAGACTATTGATTTAAGTCTTTAGAATCAGGCATATGATGGACAAATTATATGAAAGACATGATTCAAAAAATGACGGTCTAAATCATAAGATCTGTAATTGAAGGAATAAGTTGGGTACTTTATTCATGCAAAGATTGTTATGTTGTCTATATCCCTAACAGGAGATGGTTTGTCTTAGCCATTAGAGGTGGACTTCGTGAATAGAAACATTGGTGCATTGTCATAGGTAACAATATATGGGATCAGGACATAAAGTGTAATTGATTTGGATTAATAATTTTGTCTCAGCAAATTAATTCATTTTAGACAATCATATGTGTTGTATCATAATCCTAAAATGAATAGTGGGCTGTTGTTTTGACTTCTGTCTTTTGATGTACCAAAGGGTGACATCCATATTTTAGGTTGGTACGCATGCTGTTATATTGGAGACATGACTCTTAATGGCGTAGACGTATTATTCATAGATATGGAATTGATAGCTTCTCTTTAGGAGTCGACGGTATCCTCTTATATACGTTATCCTATAATCGAAAGACTTTAGTACTCAACCATTTGGATACATGGGTGTAACAAAATGATATGCTATCTTTGGATGCTAAGTTTAGCAATGGTCAGATAATGGAACAAAAGAGAAGAATAATCAAGAAGATAAGATAGAATTTATCCTTAAATCGATTATGGATATCCTATGGGGATACGATATATTATGACATGTCATTGATACTTAGTTATTTGGGCTTCGTAATTTTATATAGTTTGAGAGTATAGCTTTAAGCTTTTAGTGGAGTAGTGTTAGAGTTGATAATTATGAAATATATATGTGGGATTTTTGGTTTTATAATTATTGGGAGCTTAGACATAAGTCCTTCAGGTTCCCTTTACTAGCTCATAGTAAATCCTATCACGATATGGCGTGCTTTTTGAATAAATTGATGACTTATATTAAATTATTAGATTGGTTGAAATTCGATAGGATCAAAAAATTCACGTCTATTTATCAACTGAATTAATTTTGTGTAAATTAATTTAAGATAAACTTGTTGAATTAACCAAAATATTTATTTTCCTAGAGATTATCTAGATATGGTTGTTTTAATCAGATAACTTCTATATTGGGTTATTTGATTCGAAACTGAGGCTTTATCTAAAGAATCTCGGATGGAAAATAAAAGATTTGCAAGGATCCTTTATCGTAAGTTTGGCAGGCCAATTAGTTAATTCAAGCAGTCGATAGAGCAAGTTCTGCAAGCTAATCCGTTAGTTCGGCCTACCAATCTGATGATTTTTTATCATGCATTTCAGATGTGATTTTATCATATATTGATCGAAATTTGAATCTTTGAGGCTTCATCTAATAATAACTAACCATGGGGACGACCTCTATAAATAAGGAGTGGGTTTTTTATGTTATTTAGATCAGTTAAGAAATTAAGAGTGAGCACTCTGGTCTTTGAGTCTCTGAAACTCCCTAAGAGCTATTGTTCACAAATCACGAGTTTTAGGTTTTCTCAATTTGTTGGAAGGAGAGTCACCAAGCAAGAGTTGTACATGGTGTGCCATGCACATATCGATCGTGGATACAGAATAGCAAAGAAGACCAGTTTGTTGAGGCTCTTCTAGAAATTCTTTTCCTTATAGATTGCAGGAGCTCTTCTATACTTAAAGGTTAATAAGATTTGGTTAATTTATGCGTATAGCATGTCAAACTTGTGTTTTGAAAAATACTTTGAATAAAAAATTTTAAATTTTCACTTCATACTATTTTTCCAACAATATATGATTTGATTTGTTATTTGAATATGATCGGTATGATGCGGATTAATGGAATCATGGTTGATATAATGGATGTGATTAATTTTTGAAAATTAATGTGGATTTAAATGTACCAATTGATTAGTTAGTATAAAATATATTTATTTTGATTCAGGATTTGCAAAATAAATAGGACATGGATCTAGGACTATAAATAAACTAAACGATATGTGGATAGCGTTGAAGAATTTTTGTTATTTTCCAAAAATAATGCCCAAGGGGATAAAATTTGGTGTCCTTGTGTTTAATATAAAAATGGTAATTTCACTTAGTTGAAATTGTTAGAGGACATTTATTTCGACATGGGATAAATTGTAGTTACCAAAGATGGTATTATATGGTGATTCTTTTTCAATCCAACTTCATGTAGTAGAAGAAAGGAACCTATTATGGAAAAGATTATATAGGTGATTGTGATAATATGGTTGACATAATAAATGATTCAGAAGAACACTTTGCAAACCGCTTGGAGTTATGTGAGAAAATGATATGACAAGGGATGTACAAATTTCATAAAATTGTCTACTTTAGTTGGATTATGGAATTTGAAGGCATTAGTGGGTGATCAAATTCTAGTTTTACTAATCTTTTGAAATTTCTAGGAAACCTTCCACTGAAGGGTAATAAATTGCTAACTAGCATATATGAGGATAAGAAGACTTTGAGTACTTTAGGAATGGGGCATGAGAAAATTCATACTTGTGAAAATAATTGTGTTTTTTTTTTTTTATAGGAAAGAGCATAAAGACTTAAATAAATTCCCAATCTGTAAAGAGTCAAGGTAGAAGAAAGCAAAGAAGCCAAAAAAACTACAAGAAAGAAGTACCAACGAAGGTGTTCTAGTACATTCCACCGGTACCATGTTTGAGGCGTCTATTTAGAAATAAAGAACATGCCAAGAATTTTACATGGCATCATGGCAAATAGGACGACGATGATATGCTTAGATATCTAGTGGATTCACCACAATGGAAGATTTTTTAAGCCAATCATCTTGAGTTTAGTGTGGATCTAAGAAATCTACATTTTGCTTTGTCGATGTATGGAATAAACCCACATGATAACATGATGTGCATGAAATAGAAGTCTTTAATGTTAACTTTTTTGATTTCAGGTCTTCACCAACTAGGGAATTACATTGATTTATACTTGGAACCATTAATCGATGATCTAAAGAACTTGTAGGAAAATGGAATCGAAGTTAGAAATACTTACCAAGAAGAGACATTCACACTCCATGCAATGTTGATATGGACAATTAATGACTTCCCTACATATGGCAATTCATCTGGTTATTCGGTGAAGAGTTCTATTAGTTATGTTATTTGTATGAATGAAATATATTTAAAAAAATTAAAGAATGGTAAGAAAACTGCTTTTCTTGGCTATAAAAAATAGTTGTTAAGAGATCATCGTTACTGCAAACAAAGGAAAGTTTTTGAAGGTAACACTAAAGAATGAGACCCTCATTGGCCTTTGATGGGTGAACAAGTATTTGAAATGGTAAAGACTGTAGAAGTAGTACTCAATAAGAGAAAGCAAAGTAAGGACAAGCTGGAGATAGATGGACCCTAGAAAAAAAAATCAGTCTTCTACGAACTTCCATATTGGAAGATACCTTTCGTTTGTCATTACTTGGATGTTACAAATATTGTGAAAAATATTTATGAATCAATAATGGGCAAGTTGCTTGATATTACAGGAGTTGTTAGGTCACTACGTTAGGCCTAGTCGAGTATTGGGCCTGGAAAGGCCTAAGGTCCATCTTGGCCCATATTGCTTTGGTGTGTTCTAGAAGGTTCTTTCTAGATAATACCCGAGAAGGGTAAAATGGTCTATTTACATCCATGTTTAAATTGGAATATCTCCAAGATGGCAATAAGCACTCAAGATGATCACAATAAACCGAGTGTAAGATACTCATAAAGAATAAGGCCTGTAAGAGATCATGGTGATGGGGTCTAGCCAATAGGAGATGAGATTATCTTGTATTTAAATTTAAAATAAGCTTAAGCGATAAGACATTAGGGATCCCTATGAACTATGAATAGGGGCCAGTTATAAAGAACAGCCTAAGTCCAATTTTGACACAATCCCTTTGTATCCATATTTTCACATAGTGAAACCCAACCACCTAAGAAAGCCCATAGTGGACGTAGCTTTTAATTGAGGTAAACCACTCTAAATTCTTATGTTCTTGCTGTCATTTATTTACTACTTTAATTACTTTCTTTGGGAGTGATTTTCATTGTGAGCAATTAGAAAAAATCTTGTTTGATGAGTTTTGTCTGTTAACAATTGGCGCTAGAAGGAGGGCTAGAAGAATTTTCTAGCCTTTATTCTAGAAAAATTCTCTCATTATTCCAATGGTGAAAAATGTATTGATGTGAATAACCAAAACCAAAATGGTCGACATCACCTCTTCCAAGATCTCCAAGATAGCAATAAGCACTTAACCTGATCACAATCAACCAAATATAAGATACTCATAAAGGATAAGGCTTATAAGAGATCACGGTGAAAAGGTCTAGCTAATAAAAGATGAGATTATCTTGGATTTAAATTTAAAATAGACTTAAGGGATAAGGCATTAGCCATCCCCATGTACTATAAATAGGGGCCGATTCTAAAGAATAGCCTAAGTCCAATTTTTGGCACAAACCCTTTGTATTCATATTTTCTCATAGTGAAACCCTACCACCTAAGAAAGCCCATAGTGGACGTCGTCTTCAATTGAGATAAACCACTCTAAATTCTTGTGTTCTTGCTATTATTTACTCTACTACTTTAATTACTTTCTTTAGGAGTGATTTTCATTGTGACGAATTAGAAAGAATCTTTTTGACGAGCTTTACCTGTTAACAGTTGGCATTAGAAGGAGGGCCAAAAGAATTTTCTAGCCTTTATACTAGAAGAATTCTCTAAGTTATGCTAATGGTGAAAAGACGTACTGAAGTGAATAACCAAAACTAGAATGGTTGATGCTACCTCTTCCATTGCTACCTATTCCAAAATCTCCAAGATGGTGATAAGCACTCAAGCTTATCACAATCAACCGAATGTAAAATACTCATAAAGGATAAGGCATGTAAGAGATCACAATGATAAGGGCTAGCCAATGGGATATGGGATTATCTTGCATTTAAATTTAAAATAGGCTTAAGGGATAAGGCAGTAGCTATCCCTGTGTACTATAAAAAAGGGCCAATTCTAAAGAACAGCCTAAGTCCAATTTTTGGCCCAAACCCTTTGTATTCATTTTTTTCTAGTAGTGAAACAGTACCACCTGAGAAAATCCATAGTGGACGTAGCCTTCAATTCAAATGAACCACTCTAAATTCATATGTTCTTACTATTATTTAATTTATTGCTTTAATTACTTTCTTTAGGAGTGATTTTCACGGTGAGAAATTAAAGAGAATCTTGTTAGATGAGTTTTGTCCATCAACAATTGGCGCTAGAAGGAAGGCCTAAAAAAATTTTCTAGCCTTTATTCTAAAAGAATTCTCTCAGTTATTCCAATGAAAGAACATATACTGAAGTGAATAGCCAAAACAAAATGGTCGTCATGGTCAAAACAATGAAAACATGATGCTGCTACCCGAGGTGGAAGATGGCCACCTCCGCTAGTACCTCCACCTCTGCCATCGCCTCTGGCTAACGATCAAAATCGGATGCCTCCATTTGAAGATGCGCCTCCTAATCCAAATGCAGCCTTGTAGGCTCAAATTGGGATGTTAACACAAAATTATGCTTAGTCAATGCAATTCTTTCAGTGGATGGAGAATGTTATAAACAACCTTGCTCGGGCTACAAATAATGGTCCCCCACTGGTGCCAAGAGATGAAGCAATTCCGCAAGAAATGGTTAGTGATTCTGATAGTATAGTCACGCCAAACGTGGGCATTAGGATCACAAGGAAGTAGGCAAAGAAGAGCGCAAAGAAGGCATGCAGCCTGAGAAGGGACAAAGGAGTCAAAAAATCAGAATTGTGAACTGTTGCCACCTTTAACAACAAGGCAACAAGCGCCATTAAGCTCAGTGAATAATGAAAGGAACAGAGGCTGAGGACAAGAAGATCTTAGAGATCAGATCTAGGCTCGATAGGCAAAAATCCAAAGATACCGATAGGTTAGTGGTGAGTCTTCAAGAACATCTCAAGCCTATGGAAATAGTGAATGGGTAGGAAGCAAGGTAAGGGAAGCCCTTAATCTTGATAACCCAGATGGACACCCATTCACCTAAGAGGTGATGGCTGAACCCTTGCTGCCCAAACTCAAATTGTCGAATGTTCCCTTGTTCGTTAGGAAATGAGACGCCAACAATCATGCTCAGCTCTTTAATTCTCACATGAGCCTACATGGGAACCTAGATACAGTAAAATGTCATGCTTTTGATGCAATACTTAATGGACTAGCAATATGGTGGTTTATGAATTTAAAGCCATGAACGATCTGTTGTTGGCAAAAATTATATACAGCCTTTCTCATTAGTGGTGAACTACTCAGAAAATGCACCTTAACATCAACTGTTTACAATAGAGAGCTTTCATTTTTGTATAAGAAACCACCAATGACATGGCTCGAGTTTTTATCTCGGGCCTAAAAGTACATAAACGTTGAGGAAGTAGCTCGACTATCAGCAGATGCTGAGGTTCCATATTACCCTCTAGGAATGCCAGTAGGTCAGCAACCCGCACAACAAGCATAGAATCAAAATGGAGGAAAGAACAATAGGAAAAGGAAGAACTAGGGTGGTGGAAATAACAATTAGAATTACCCACCACCAGCACCTGTATTGGCCTTTCCTCTAGCCCCGCCTATAGCTCAGCCAGCACAGGCACTGAATCAAGGAAACAAGAGGCTGAGACATCCTTATCAGAGGTATGAGGCATATACTGAGCTTAATACAAATACTGAAGAGATTTATAACTAGGTACAAAATCGCAACATACTAAGAAGGCCAAGTGCAATAAGAAAAAATTCCACCAAAAGAAATCAGAATAAGTACTACAGTTTCATGGAGAGGTTGGCCATAACAGTGCAGACTGCAACGACCTAAAAGATGAGATAGAGGACCTCATCAAGAGAGGATATTTATGAGAGTTTATTAGAGAAAATCGCCTAGGCGGTGTACAAGCTGAGCAGAACAATCAAGCTCATCAAGAAGGAAACAACCAACCTACCACGGGAATAATTCACACCATATACAGAGGACCATATTTTGGTAGAAATTCCAAGCAATCCTAGAAGAATTATGCTTGGAAGGCCAAGGGTAGGCCATTTCATAATTACATGAATGTTGACAGGAGACCATCAAAGATGCCGAGAAGTGCCAATATGGAAATTACCTTTTTTGAAGATAATGCCCAAGAAGTCCACTTCCCTCATAACGACGCATTGGTGGTCTCGGGATTGGCAACCACAAAGTCTGTAGGGTTTTCGTTGACAACAGAAGCTTAGTGGACATTCTATGCACCAATGCATTGGACCAAATACACATTCTCAAGACTCAATTGATGCCATACTCATAGCTGCTATATAGTTTTTACCAGAGATAGTGTCGTTCTAGAAGGTATGATTACCCTTCCTATTATTGTTTGTACCCAACCAAACACTTCAACCGTAATGTCAAATTTTTTAGTTGTTAAGGAAAGGACCCAACATAAAGTTATGATAGGTATACCAACCTTACGAGCCTTTAAACCAGTCTCTTCTATATACCATCAAGTGATTAAATTTCTAATTAAATCAGTATGAAGTACGAACGATATACTCGAACTCTATTTAGGATTTTGAATTCCTTGAGCATAGAATGATGATGGTTAATCACGCACCACCACCAAGTGAGATAGATTTAGATCCAAGAATGGATGATATGATCACAACAGCAAAGTCAATGGAGGACTTGGAAGAGGTAGCACTAGATGATGATGATCAAAGCAGGATTCTAAAGATAGGCACAAAGCTTAACGCTAGATACCGTGCAAATCTAATAGCATTCCTGAAAGATAATATTGATGTCTTTGCTTGGACACATGATGACATGAAACGAATCTCCACATAGGTTATTTGCAATTAATTAAACATAGACCCGACATATCCACCAAAAAGATAAAAGAGAAAGCCATCGAATGGAAAGCGATATCAAGCGTTACGTAAGGAGATTGACAAATTAATTGAAAACAAGACCATTAGGGAAGTTCATTACCTAACATGGGTAGCCAATCTAGTCCAAGTAAGAAAGCCAAATGGCAAGTGGTGTGCCTATGTGGACTTCATTGACCTGCACAAAGCATGTCTTAAGGGTAGCTTCCCACTACCATGATGATCAATTAGTAAATGCAACCACAAGCCATGAGCTGATGAGTTTTATGGATGCATACTCAATGTTTAATCAGATCCCCATGCATGACCCTAACAAGGAGTAGACGACATTTATCACTGACCGACGCTTGTATTTCTACATAAAGATGCCCTTTGGTCTCAAGAATGCAAGTGCCACATATCAAAGACTGGTAAACAAGATGTTTGAGAACTAGATTGGAGGAATTATGGAGGTATATATAGATGACATGCTAGTAAAGAGTCCAAATGCCTATAGGCATGCTACCTATCTCCAAGAAGCATTCAAGATCTTTAGGAAATACAACATGAAGCTCAATCCTCAAAAGTGCGCCTTTGGTGTAGCCTCGAGGAAATTTCTTAGTTTTATGGTAAACCAGTGAGGTATTGAAGCAAACCCTGAGAAGATTAAAGCCTTTGTTGAAATGGAATCGTAAAAAAAGCCAAGGGATGTACAGAAGCATACTAGGTGTATATCTACACCCAATTGATTCAATTCTTGAGTGGCAGATAAATATATTCCTCTCTTTAACACCTTAAGAGGTACTAAGCCTTTGAATGGACTCCAGAATGTGAAGAAGTTTTTTAGCAGCTTTAGATCCATCTTAGTCAAGCCAATTCTTTCCAAAGCATTACTAGGTGAGAAACTTTACATTTACTTAGGAGTTTCAAAGCATGTTGTTTGCTCGATGATCATCAAAAAAGAAAATAGAGTCCAGTTTTTTGTTTACTACATGAGCAAACGTCTATTAGATGCCAAGACTAGATATACTGACATGGAAAAGCTTGTATTGGCTCTGATAATAATAGTAAGGAAGCTTCCACATTACTTCTAGAAGCACACTATTGATGTCCTTTGTTGGAAAAATGGTACGTAGTGGAATTTTAAAATTTTTGTATTAGAGTATTTTCCAAAATACAAATTTGACATACTATATGCATAAAGTAACCAGATCTTACTAACCTCTATGTGCCAAAAAGCTCCTACAATCAGTGAAGAGAAGTAACGTTCTAGAAGGACCTCAACCAACTAGCCTTCTTTGCTATTCTCCATCCATGATCAGAGCGAGTGTGGGCTCACATGTACAGCTCTTCCACTAGGCGACTCTCCTTCCAACCAATTGAGAGAACACAAAGCTAATGTTCGTGATTTGTGAACAAGAGCTCTTAGGGAGTTTTTAGAATCTCACCAACAGAGTTTTACTCTTAATCTCTTAATTGATCTAAACAACAATGAGAATCATTCCCCTTTTGTAGAGGTTGGGCCCAAGACTCAGTCCTTATTAGATAAGGCCTCAAAAATTTGAATTGGAATCAAATTCAGATCAATATCTAATGAAATCCATGTGAAAACACATGATCTTTTTATCGTGCGGTCGGTATGCTAAACTTGTCCTATCGGCAAGCCAAACCAGAGGATTAGCATGCCAAACCTACGATAAAAATCTCAGCGAATCATTTATTCTCCACCCAAGATTATATCAGATAAAGCCTCTGTTTTAATTCAAATAACCCAATAGAGAAGCTATCTAATTAAAACAAATTTATCTAAAAAATCACTAGGAAAATAAATAAGTTCTTGATAATTCTTCAAGTTTATCTTGATTTAATTTATTCAAAATTAAATCAACAAATAAACAGACAAGAATTATCTTATCTTAAAAATTCAACAAGTTTATCTTAAATTAATTTTGTTACAAAATTAATTCAACCAATAAACAGACATGAATTATTTGATTTTTTTTTAATTTTAGCCCATCTGATAAATTTGACATAACCAATTATTGAAAAAACACGTCGTATCGTATAGGATTTTTGTGAGCTAGCAAAGGGGACAAAATTGACCTATATAGTTCAAGCTTCCAATAATTATGAAACCCAATATCCCAGATATACACTTCATAATTATTAACTCCAACGCTACTCTACTAAAAGCTTGGAGCTGCACTCTCAAACTATATAGAATTACAAAGCCCGTATACGTAAGTCTCTATGACATATCATAATGTATCGTATACCCATAGGATTATCCATAATCGGCTTAAGGATAAGTTCTATCTTACCTTCCCGATTATTTTTATCTTACGTTCCATTATCTCACCATCGAAAAACTTACCATCGAAAGATAGTATACCATTCAATTACACCTATTTATCCAAATGGTTGAGCACTCTAGTTTTCCAATTACAGGATAACGCATATAAGAGGATATCATTACTCCTAAAGATGAGCTATGGATTCCATATCTATGAATAACAGGTCTACTTTATCAAGAGTCATACCTCCAATGTACCAGCTTGCGTAACACTATTAAATTGTGGGTGTCACCCTTTGATACATCAAAAGACACAAGTCATGACAACAGCCCCACTATTCATCTCAGGATTAAGATACAATACAAATGATTGTCTAAAGTGAATAAATTTGCTGAGACAAATTATTAGTCCAAATCAATTCACTTTATGTCCCGATCCAACATATCATCCCCTGTGACAACGTGCCTATGTTTCTATTCACAGAGCCTACCTTCAATGGCCAAGGCAAACCATCTCCCAAATAGGGATATAGACTACATAACAATCTTTACATGAATAAAGTGACTAACTTTATTCCCTCGAATGCGGATCTTATGATTTAGATCGTCACCTTAAGAATCATGTCTTCCGCATAATCTGTCGAAAATATGACAAATTTTGCATCCCCATAGCTTCCACATATCTCTCGAAGACTCTCCCTGTAAGTGTCTTCGAAAATAGATCGGCTAAATTGTCCTCTAACGTAATTTTGCACACCGTGACATGCCTACCCTCGACGAAGTCCTTTATCACATAATACTTCTGAACAATATGTTTACTCTTCTTATGAAATCTTGGTTCCTTAGCATTAGCTACCGCTGCACTGTTGTCACAATATAGTGAAATCACCTAATCCACACTAAGAACTACCTCAAGATCCCCCAAGGAACTTGCGGCACCACACTACTTCTTTCAAAGCATCACTAGCTGCCATATACTTGGCCTCCATCGATGAATCTGAAGTGCAATCTTGCTTCATACTTCTCCAACTGATGGCATCGTCGCACAGAGTAAACACAATACCTGAAGCTAATCTCCTAGAATCTAGACAGGATTGAAAATCCAATTTAGTATATCCTAGAGGAGTTAAGTCCTCACCCGAATACAGAAGCACATACCCTCGAGTCCTTCTCACGTACTTGAAAATATGCTTTACCACTATCCAGTGGTTCGGTCCCAGATTCGCCTGAAATCAACTTACAATCCCAACCACATAACAAATATTTGGTCATGTGTAAAGCATGGCATACATAAGACTACCCACTGCCAAAGCATAAGGCACTTTCTTCATGTATTATCTTTCTTCATCAAACTTTGGAGAGTCTTTCTTAGAAAGAGTAATTCCATACTTAGATGGTTGCCCACCTTTCTTGGAATCTTACATAGCAAACCTCCTGAGAATCTTATCTATGTAGTAGGACAATGCTATCATTTTGTTTTTCCTATCCTGAAAGATCTGGATACCGAGAATAAAATTAGCCTCACCTAAGTCCTTCATGTCAAACTACTTGGTCAACCATAATTTGACCAATGACAATATCCCAACGTCATTGCCAATTAGCAGAATATCATCTACATATAGTAGTAGAAAAACCAACTTCTCATCCTTAATGTGTTTGTAAACACATGGCTCGTCCACATTTTGTGAGAACCCATAAGTCTTTATCACTTGATTAAATCTTATGTTCCAAGAATAGGAAGCCTGCTTAAGTCCATAAATTGACTTTAGTAGTCTACAAACCTTAACCTCTTGACCTTTGACCTTGAACCCGTTTGGTTGTTCCATATAAATGGACTCATCAAGATAGCCATTTAAAAAGGCCGTCTTGACATCCATTTGCTAAATCTCATAGTCGAAAGTGACAGCTATGGACAAGAGAATCCAGATGGACTTAAGCATGGCTACAGGTGAAAAGGTTTCCAAGTAATCGATTCCTTCCTTCTGTGTATAACCCTTAGCTACTATTCTAGCCTTAAAGGTTTTGACCTTTCCATCCACTCCTCTTTTGCTCCTGTAGATCCACTTACACCCTATAGGTTTTACCCCTTTGGAAGATCCACAAGCTCCTAGACCTGATTAGTCTCTATAGACTTCATCTCTGTGTTCATGGCCTCTGTCTATAGTCTTGAATCAACATCCTTCATAGCCTCTATGTAAGTATAAGGATCCCTATCATGTTCATTCGATTCAGCCAAAAAGGCCTCACCATTGAACATATACCTCTAGGATTGACGCCCGATCCTCCCACTACGCCAATGCTCTTTAGGTTGTTGTTTAGGTTTGTTTGGTTTTTCTACGCCGATCGAAACGGTTTCAATCAAAACCCCTGGAGTGATTGGATCACTCCTTAACTCCTCAAGCACCACTTTTCTTTAAGGCTTAAAGTCTTTCATGTAACTCTCCTCAAGGAAAGTTGCATTAGTTAAAACCATAACTTTATTTTCCTTTGGGTAATAGAAATAACCCCTTTAGTCCCTTTTAGATATCCTACAAACACACAAACTTTTGAACGTGCTTCCAACTTATTCGCATCCTTAAACAAGACATGAGTTGGTCATCCCCATATGCGAATATGGTTTAAGGATATCTTCTTGCTCGTCCACAACTCGTGAGGATTTTAGGGACCGATTTAGAAGTCACGTTGTTCAAAAGATAACATGTGGTTTGCAATGCATATCCCCAAAAGGATAAAGGTAATGATGAAATACTCATCATGGACTTGACCATGTCCAATAAAGTCCTATTTCTTCTCTCTACTAAGCCATTCTACTGCGGAGTGCCAGGCACAGTCAAATGGGATAAAATCCCATTCTCTAATAAGTGTCCCAAAAGCTCATAAGAAAGGTATTCTCAACCTTGATCGGATCGAAGTGCCTTGGCCTACCCAATTGTTTTTTCACTTTAGCCTGAAACTCCTTGAAGTTGTCATAAGTTTTGCTTTTGTAGAGCATCAGGTACACATACACATACCTTGAGTAATTGTCAATAAAAGTGACGAAGTTCTCATACCCTCGTCGTGCTTGGATGTTCATCGGTCTGCAAACATCACTATGTACAAGTTCTAGAACCCCTTTGGCCCATTGCCCTTAGACTTGAATAGTCTTTTGGTCATTTTACCCTCCAAACAAGATTCACATAGAGGTATAGATTCCACCTTTAAGTGACTTAAAGGTCCATCCCTAACCAACTTTTGAATCTTATTTAGGTTAATATGACCAAGGCGCAAATGCCAAAGATAAGTCTTATTAGAGTGAGAAGTTTTAAGTCTTTTAGAGTTATTATCATTCATCTCAACATTAAGTAGTAAGTTCATCCTAGGTTTGATAAAATATAGATTATTTTGCATCCATCCAGAATAGATAAAAGATTTGATTTTAGGAATCACTACTTTATTATTAAAAAAACCCAAATAAGAGTCTTTAAATAAACAAGCTATAGAAATTAAATTCCTTTTAAATTTAGGAACGTGAAAACAATCTCACAAAATTAAATTCCTATAATTATCAAAATAAAGATGGATGTCTCCCACTGCTTTCACCAAGACCAAGGATCCATCGCCCATTCGAAGCATAAAGTCTTCACGAAGTAGACTTCTCGTTTCTTTGAACCCTTACAGAGAAACACAAACATGATTAGTTAAATCAAAATCTATGACCTAAATGTCACTAGATTCCTCAACTAAACAAGTTTCTAAATACAAAAAAACACACCTACCTCCTCGGGAAAGGAAGTCCTTGTAATTCTTCTTGATGTATCCACTTAACCTTCTTTGGTTCTTCTTATTCTTCTTCTTGCTCTTGGTGTTAGCAGGAATAAAAGACTTCCCATTCTTGGCTCGTTGCTTCTTTCCATTCCCAGGGTTGGGATTGGAACTAGAAACAGCTACCAAATTGGCCTTACCACCTACAGGAAATACTTTGATCAGCAGTTCAAACTCCTATAATTGTTTCATTAATCTGGTTAAGATCATATCCCGCCTATTTCTCAAATTAAAAGTATCTCTAAATGGAATAAACTCCCTAGACAGAGTCTTAAAGACCATAGTCATCTGAGTTTCAGTATTGATTTTGGCTCCATTGGTTTGAGCCTCAATGAGGCAACCCATGACCAACATCATGTGCTCCTTTATAGATGTCCCCGGTCTCTACTTACAACTGAAGAGTTTCCAAAGCACTACTTACTACTTTGTTAGGCTTGGCCTCCAAACATGTCTTCTAGATTATCCAAGATCTGCTTAGCAGTCTCATAATCCTCAAGTTAAGCCTGCAGCTCGTTGTTCATGTTGGCCATAACATAGCAGCAGGCCTAATCATTAGCATCTTTCCAATGATCATATGCTTGAAATTGATCGTTGGTGGATCTCCCGTAGGCTCAAGAGGACAAGGGCTTGTCAGTACAAATTATAGTTCTCAAAGGAGAGGACGATATTCAGGTTCTGTTTCCAATCATTATAATTCTCCCTGGTTAATTGGTTTTTGTCAAGTATTGATAATAAAGCATTTTTAGTCATTTTTAATCTACAATAAAAAATCATATACCAAATATAAACAAACATAGCATACCAATTTAGTAAGATTACACAATCATGTAAAAATATACAAATGTGTTTATGTGTCAAAACCTTGAAAATATCACAACCTTACGACAACAATTCCCAACTCAAAATTCAACAAGCTCCCAGGGGAGTCATGCAAAATTCAATCAGAAACACGAATCCCCTTCTGATTAATATATGCCTATAGGACCCATATGGTCCAGCATATATTAATAATAATTTCTTGGCCATTAGTTTTATTAACAGAGCTCCTAGGGGAGGTTAATAATAAAATTAATATGAGTGTATAACCATAGTTTCAATATTTTATCCATGATTTATAATCATCACCTAGGGGTGTGCAACTATAAATCATGCTAAAATACCTTATCCTCTCAAAGATCCAACCTGGTACATAATTAAGTCCCTTCTAGGGGTCGGAACCATCATGTTCTTCCTATGGACCAATGATAGAGGCCTTAGGTCCTCTCTTCAAAAACCTTCTCCTACTCATTCTTTTGAAATCAAGGTTTTATTTTAAAAAGTCATACATGAACAATTTTAATATGAACAACACTCCCTATTCTATATGACATGTTATCAATTTACATGGCAAATTATATTATAATGTCGACAAGCAGAGCAATCATGCAAAGCTATAAGCAAAATAATAATAAATAACCGTAATATTATGGTTCCACCCTAGAGAACAGAAAATAAAGATTACAAGAGAATAATTGAAACATATTATCGATTCTTCATGTAATGCCCATCTTCAAGTCTTCAATCCTATATGAATCAAATACTTCATATTTCTGGTCATATCCAAATTTAATGTTTCTCAGAATTGCCCCAAAAATAAAATTAAAATTGTATCAAAAAACTGAACCTTTTTTGAAAAAATTTTCAGCTCTTTGTCGGCAAGTCGATCTAGGTGATCGGTTTACTGGTCATGACCTATCGGCCTGCCGATCTTCACAGATCGGCCTACCGATACATGATAGATTGGCCTACTGCCAAAGCCACCTGATTTTTGCCCCACTATCGACCTACCAAACCACACGTCTAGCCTGCCGATCTGCAACCATCGGCCTACCAAACTGGAGGCCTATCGAACTAGAGGGTTCAGCATGCCGACCGAGCAAAAAATACATTTTTTTAGAAAATCCAGTTTCTAATGCAATTTATCAATTTTATTTTCAACAATTAACTAATAATTTAATCAACCATAATTAATTAATAAACATTCATCATATAATCCATAATAACATATAAAAAACATATAGAAACCTAGAGTGCCAACTCTTTATAAAATTAGATTCAGGCATAGGAGAGATCATGATTACATAATTTATACATATAGCAATATCACAAACTTGTAAATTTATGCAAAAACTTGGACTTTGATACCAATTGTTGGAAAAATAGTAAGTAGCAGAATTTTAAAATTTTCATATCAGAGTATTTTTCAAAGCACAAGTTTGACATACTATATACATAAATTAACCAAATCTCATTAACCTCTGTGTGCCGAAAAGCTCTTGCAATCAGTGAAGAGAAGTAATGTTCCAGAAGGACCTCAACCAACTAGCCTTTTTTGCTATTCTTTAATCATGAACGGAGTGAGTATGGGCTCACTCAAACAGCTCTTCCACCAGGTGACTCTTCTTCCAACCAATTAAGAGAACCTAAAGCTAATATTTGTGATTTGTGAACAAGAGCTCTCAGGGAGTTTTCAGAACCTCACCAACAAAGTTTCACTCTTAATCTCTCAACTCATCTAAATACTAATAAGACTCTTTCCCCTCTTATAGAGGTTGGGCCCAGGAGTCAGTACTTGTCAAATAAGGGCTTAAAAATTTCAATCAGAATCAAATTCTGATCAATATCTGATGAAATCCATGTGAAAAAGCGTGATCTTTTTATCCCGCGGTCGGCATGTCGATTTGTCTACCAGCATGCCAAACTTGCCCTATCGGCAGGCCGAACCTAACGATCTGCATGCCGAACCAAGATAAAAATCCTAGCAAATCTTTTATTCTTCACTAGAGATTCTATAGGATAAAGTCTCAGTTTCAATTCAAATAACCCAATAGAGAAGCTACTAATAAAAACAACTTTATCTAGATAATCTCTTGGAAAATAAATGAATTCTTGATAATTCTACAAGTTTATCATCAATTGATAAACAGACAAGAATTATCCGATCCCAATAATTCAACAAGTTTATCTTAAATTAATTTTGTCACAAAATTAATTCAACTGATAAACAGACATGAATTATTTGATTCTTTTGAATTTCAGCCAATCTGACAAATCTGAAATAAGTCACCAATTATTGGAAAAACACGTCGTATTGTTACAGGATTTTTGTGAGCTAGCGAAGGGGACCAAATGGATCTATATAGTTCAAGCTCCCAACAATTATAAAACCCAATATTCCAGATATACATTTTATAATTATCAACTCTAACACTACTCCACTAAAAGCTTGGAGCCGCACTATCGAACTATATAGAATTATGAAGCCCGTATAGTTAAGTCTCCATGACATATCGTAATATTTCGTATCCTTATAGGATTATCCATAATTGGCTTAAGGACAAGTTCTATCTTACTTTTCCAATTATTTTTATCTTGTGTTCATTATCTCACCATCGAAAAACTTACCATCCAAAGACAGTATATCATTTGGTTACACCTATGTATCCAAATGGTTAAGCGCTTTGGTTTTTCAATTACAAGTACAAGAGGATATCACTACTCCTAAAGAAGAGCTATGGATTCCATATCTATGAATAACAAGTCTACTCTATCAAGAGTCATACCTCCAACGTACCAGCATGTGTACCATTTTTAAAATGTGGGTGTCACCCTTTGGTATATCAAAAGACATAAGTCAAGACAACGAACCCACTATTCATCTCAAGATTAAAATACAATACAAATGATTATCTGAAGTGAATCTATTTGCCGAGACAGAATTATTAACCCAAATCAATTCACTTTATGTCCCAATCTAACAGATCATCACCTATGATAACGTGCCAATGCTTCTATTCACAAAGTCCACCTTCGATGCCCTAGACAAACCATCTCCCAATAAGGATATAGACAACATAACAGTCTTTACATGAATAAAGTGCCCAACTTTATTCCCTCGATTGCAGATCTTTTGATTTAGACTGTCACCTTAAGAATTGTGTCTTTCGTATAATCTGTCCATCATATGCCCAATTTTTAAAGGTTTAGACAGATAGTCTCAGACTATTGTTTGTTTAACATACATTCAACAAATATAAACATAAAGAGGACAAGTTTTGGTATATAAATAATGAATGAATTCTTTATTGATAAAAAATGTCTCCAAAAACATGTTACATTTTTACTCCTTAAGGCGTACACATCTAACATCCTTACTAACTCCTGTTGAGATAAGCACTTCAGAAGCCGGATACTTCTAGATGGTTATTAAAATGGGCCATGGAATTGAGTATATTCAACATCAATTTTGTTCCTCAAAAAGCATTAAAAGCTTATGCATTAGTAGACTTTGTAGTAGAATTTGCTGCCTAACCAAACATTGAAGAGATGGAAGTAGAACCAGAGCCTCCCAAGTGGAAGCTATACATGGATGGATTGTCTAATAAGCATGGTGCTAGAGCAGGTGTCATACTAACAAGCCTCAAAGATTACAAGGTAAACTTATCCATTAGATTCAAATTCAGGCATCTACTAATGAAGTAGAGTACGAGGCCATTCTAGCTGGGCTAAGACTTGCTCGACATATGAGGGTAAACTTATTAACTGTTTGTAGTGATTCGCAGGTCATTGTCAAACAAATAAATGGTGATTATGAAGCTAGGGGAGAACAGATGGCAGCATACTTGAATAAGGTAAAGGATGAACTAGAAAAGCTCGAACGCCACGAGTTCATTAGAATTCTTTAGTTAGATAATAGCACTGTAGATGCACTAGCAAGGCTTGCCATGGCTAAAGACTCCGAGCTATTGAAGATTATACCACTTGAGCTACTAGAACAGCCCATAATTCAAAATGAAAAGCCACACTATGTATTGCACTAGAAAGTTGGATGGCACCAATTTATAATTACTTGAAAAATAGGGTGCTACTTGAAGATTGAGATGGAGCTAGAAGTCTAAAGTATAGATTAGTTTGTAATTTATGATGATATTCTATACCGATGAGGAAACTCGATGCTGTTACTTAGATGTTTAGATACATAGGAGCGCACACTGTGCTGAGACAAATTCATAAAGGATACTATTGGCCAACTTTGACGAAAGAGGCAATAAAATATGCACAAAAATGTGAAAAATGTCAAAGTTACAGTCACCCGTTGAGTCTCTTACATTGATTATTAGCCCTTGGCCCTTTGCTAAATGGTGCATTGATATCAATGGACCTCTTCATATTGCACCTTGAGGTTATAAATATGCCATTGTAGTTGTGGATTATTATACAAAGTAGGTAAAAGCAGAGCTGTTGTCAACAATTACCAAGGTAAAATGCACAGTCTTCATCTAGAATCACTTTGTGTAGATTTGGCATCTCTAATTATTTGGTCTCAACTAGTGCTAAGCAGTTTGATAACGCCAAAACAAGGGAGTTTTATGACCGTTTGGGATCAACAAAAGTTTCTTGGCCCTAATATATCCATAGAGCAATGGCCAAGTTTAGGCAGTCAACAAAGTTCTAAAATACACACTGAAGAAGAAGCTTGATTAGCTGAAAGGCGCATGGACCAAGGAGTTGCCTAAAGTTTGATAGGCATATCAAACAACTTCTACGATGTCGATTGGGGAAATGCCATTCTCAATGACTTACAGAGCAAAAGTTGTGCTGCCAGTTGAGATAACAACTCCAAGTAGCAGAGTTGTCAGTTATAACTAAGTCACTAACTAAGAATTGATGAACGAGAAAATCGACCTATTGGAAGAGAAGCATCAGGAAGCCCAAATTAGGCAAGAGACATATTGATAGTGAGCAATTTGGTACTATAAAAAAAAGGTCAAGCATAGAAGTTTCTCGGTAAGCGACCTAGTCCTTAGACAAGTAGCTCAGAATACCAAAGAGAAGAATGCTGAACCTTTAGGACCGACATGGAAGGGCCATATTGAGTTCTGGGAATTATTAGACCAGGCACTTATTACCTCAAGTATCTTTCAGGTTAGGCTATAGATCACCCATGGAACACAATTCATCTTAGGCTATATTATCATTAGGCCATTCTATCATTTATGTTTCTGCTTTATAGGACATTAAAAGGCACAATACTTATCTATTTTTTCCTTTTAGAAGTTAATAAGGTTTTTTGAGGTTATTTAGTTAATTGTTCTTGTTTTATTTTAAGAAAATTTATGTCTAAGTCAAAGCTTAGTGTTCAGTCAAGGACATGGGGACAAGTTGGTGCATAGAGCATACCATCCTACACCAAAGCTAAAAGTCTGTCTTGGTTATTTGCATTTCACTAAAAAAGCAACATTTTATCCCAAAAGGAATAGTAACCTTAGATATATGTATTTGGGCTCAATAACCTATGAGAAAAGGACAACCTTAATAATATTACACATGCTAAATTAGAACCAAAAGACGCAATCAATTTAGCCAATTTAAAAGCTTAGTGATTAGACCAGTTATTTACACTTGTGAACATTTGAAATAATTGTAAGTCAAAATCAAAAGATCATGTAAGACAGGTAAAACCTAGTCATAAAAAATTAGCTCGGTTGCTTACACTTGTAAAATTTTACCAAAATCTAGCCAGTTAAAGAAGCAAATTATGCATGATCTCAGTTATTAGTCACATCAAGCATTTGTACTTATAAAATCTACTAACAGACTTTTGTTTTGTAGAAAATAACCTCATGTTAAAACAAAATAAAATATATAAAGATATCAGGCATAGAGACCGCCCCATAGTCTCGGCCTTATAGCCATTACAAAATGCAAAAGAAAGAAGAAGAAAAGATAGGCTATTTTGTAGCAGCAGTGGCATCAGTATTGGTGCCTTCACCAGTCGTCTCCTTAGTTGGAGTCATCAGAAAGCACAAATCAAGGTTTTGGAACTTCTCCTTAAAAGTATGAATAACAGACTCAATCCTCTCATCGAAGGAGTCATCCTTAATTTGAGTAAACTTGGCCGATGGCTTGAACTCTCAAACAGCTTCATCATGAGCAACCGACGCCTCTTTTTAGAACTCAACCTCCTTATTTGCTAGAGTTTCTTCAAGTGCCTTGATTCTTAGCTTGGCTTGGGAAAGGAGCAACTTGACATCTTTTTTTCTCATTCTGGCAAGTCTCCAACTTCTCCTCAGCTATATCCAAATTAGTCTCAGCATCTAAAGCCCTAGCATCTACTTTCTTCTTCTAATAAACAACAAACGCATGAAGTTTGAAGCTAGTGAAAGAAGAAATAAGAGCCTATAAGAGTAACCAATATTAATACCAGAGAAAATAAGAGAAAGGAAATGATCACCAAGTAGGTGGCAACGTACCCTCATGTTACAACCAACTAGGTATTTATGGTGTTCTAAGCTGGTCATCCCTAGAAGGTCCACCCAATCCTACTCGTTATACTTTCAAGGATGGTCTCCATGACCAAGCTCATCCATGATAGGTAGCGAGGTATCACAGTCACAAGATCATCGACAAGAAAAGTGGAGATAGCCTGGGCACTTTTGCCTTTTGACTTGTTAGTGCCCAAGGGGGAGTAAGAGAATAGTCACTATCTGAGAAGGTGGCTGCTTGCCAACATGACTACTACTAGAAGATGAGCTGCCCTTTGATAAACTTGTTTAAGACTGGCTGACCTTGGTGGTGTCATACTTGCCTTTCTTGTTTTGCTTAGTGCTTTGAGAAGAAACACCCTAACTTTTAATGCTTGAGAACTTTGAAACCATGGCTATAGCCAAGTAAAAATACCAAGTCAATTAATTACACTTAAGATTTTTTTGGCAAAAATTTTTGAGAAAGTTAACACAAAAAATATATTCTAATACCTTCTTCTTCATCTTTGCTGTTGAAATTTACAATGGATATGAACTTGTAAGTAGCAGCATTGCCACCTACACTAACCTCAATAATTGTGGTCAAGGGAATGGCAAATTTGGATAGACTAGTAGTCAAAAGATTGAAGTAATTGGACAAAGACTGGTAAGAATGAAGCTGCTCTGGTACTTTGAAAGCTGCTTTTATATGGGCGAGCTTTCGAGGAGGGGAAATATCTACAAAAAGAAGTTAAAAGCTTAGTCTTGGTCATAAAGCTGAGAATAATGCCGTATAAGTCAGATGCTAACGTTTTAATGAAAAATGGTATGTGATTGGTATGGCATCCCCTGTCTTGATCCAGTGGTGATCAAAAGACCCTTTTAAAAATACAAATGACTCCTTCCATCCATATGTCGAGCTAGACTTCCCAATGATTAACTCACCAATGTCTAGATAGGATCCAAGATAGAAAAATAGTGCTGGTTGGGTACTACCATGATCATGAAAATATAGAGAAATAGATGAATAATCAACTTAGCCTTCAAATGAACCTTCCAAAAGGATGTATGACCTGGACATGATTTTTTAACCATTAGGGTTCAATTGAGGCAAGGCAATACCTAACTTGTTGAAAATCTTCTTATGGAAAGGATGGTAAGGAAGAAATATACCGAAAGAAAGGGTGTTGGTGTAAACAAAATGGTACCCTTAGGGGGATCCGAAGCCCAGTCATTAGGCCTCAACATAATGTAATTGAGGCCATATAAGCGAAAAGACTCGGTGAATGCATCAGGCTCTATTTGTGAAGTATTTAAAATGACCTTAAGGTAGGGGCATTCTTCCCAAGAGCTCATCCATCAAGTCAGTTTTCTCCAACTCTTCATTGATAATCCTAGTGTCTTTAGAATATTCATCAATATCTCTCATTACTGTTAGACATGCATGCCGTACAGAGTCAAATGTTGCAATATGTTTTTGGAGACATTTTATCAAAAATGAACTTATTTGTAATTTATATACCAATTATTGTCCTCTTTACATTTATATTTGTTGAATGTATGATAAGCAAACAAAAGTCTAAGACTGTTGAACTAAACCATTGAGAATCAGGCTTATGATGGATAGATTATGCAGAAGACATGATTTTAAAGGTGATGGTTTGAATCATAAGATCTGCAATCGGGGGAATAAAGTTGGGCACTTTATACATGCTAAGATTGTTATGTTGTCTACATCCTTGATGGGAGATGATTTGTCTTGGCCATCGGAGTTAGATTCCACGAGTAGATACATTGGTACATTGTCATAGGTGATGATGTATTGGATCGGGACATAAAGTGAAATTGATTTGGATTGATAATTTCATCTATGCAAATCAATTCACGTTAGACAATCATTTGTTTTGTAACTTAATCCTGAAATGACTAATGGGCCCGTTATTTTGACTTATGTATTTTGATGTACCAAAATGTGACATCCTAACTTTGTGATGGTGCGCCTACCGGTATGTTAGAGACAAGACTCTTGATAGCATGACCTGCTATTCATAGATATGGAATCCATAGCTCCATTGGTGGAGTCAATGATATTCTCTTATATGTATTATCCTGTAATTGGAAAACTAGAGCACCATTTGGCTACATAGGTGTAACCAAATGGTATACTATCCTTGGATAGTAAGTTTTCCAATGGTGAGATAATGGAACGTAAGATAAAAATAATTAGGAAGGTAAGATGGAATTTATCCTTAAGCCGATTATGAATATCCTATAGTGATACAACACATTAAGATATGTCATGGAGACTTAGCTAATTTGGGCTTCGTAATTTTATATAGTTCAAGAGTGTAGCACTAAGCTTTTGGTGGAGAAGCATTAGAGTTGATAATTATAAAATGTATATCTAGGATATTATATTTTATAATTATCAAAGCTTGAACTATATAGGTCTATCATGTCTCCTTTACTAGCTCATAATAAATCCTAAAATGATACAGCATGCTTTTCCAATAAATTGGTGACTTATGTTAAATTATTAGATTGGCTGAAATTCGATAGGATCAAATAATTTATGTCTATTTATCAGTTGATTTAATTTTTATAAATTAATTCAAGATAAACTTGTTAAATTATTGAGAATATTTATTTTCCTAGAGATTTCTAAATATGACTATTTTAATCAAATAACTTCTCTATTGAATTATTTGAATTAAAATTGAGGCTATATCCAAAGAATCTCAAGTGGAAAATAAAAGAATTTTAGGGATCATTTTTTCATAAGATCCGGTTAATTTATACATATAGTGTGTTAATCTTGTGTTTTAAGCAATACTCGGGTATAAAATTTTTTAAAATTCTGCTGCATACTGTTTTTTCAACAATTGATATCAGAGCCATGCTTTTTACATAAATTTGCAAGTTTGTGATCATGCTTTATGTATAAATCTTGATCTCTGCTATGCTTGAATTCAATTTTTTTAGAGAGTTGGCACTCTATGGTTTCTATATATTTATATGTTGTCATAGATTACATGATGAATGTTTATTAATTAATTATAGTTAATTAAATTATTATTTAATTATTTATTAATTAATCAATGTGTGCTAGTTATGGTTCCTTAGATATTAGAATGTATATCTAGGTTTTTCATATAATTAGAAGGTGGACTATATCTCCATCCAGGAATTATTATTTAATTTTAAATTTGTAAGAATTTTGTAATTAAATAATCATTCGAAGAAGATAGATCTAGAAGACGAATCTAAAAGTTGGATGATAGTGTTTTCAAGTATTTTCCGAGTCTCTAATTTTATGTTTTTGAATTGTTGAAAATACAATTGATAAACTGCATTAAAAACTGTATGTTCTAAAAAGTGTGATTTCTGCTAGTTCAGCATGTCGAACCTCTAGGTCCAGCAGGCCGATGGTCGTAGATCAACAAGCTAGACTTTAGGTTCGACAGGCAATCTATGGGGCAAAAATCTGAGGCTCTAGCTGTAGGCCGAACTATCAAGATCGGCAGGCCAATGGATCAAGACCAGCAGGCCGGTCACACAGATCGGCATGCCGGTCGCACAGATTAGCATGCCGGCAGAATGCTATGATTTTTCAAAAAAGGTGCATTTTTTGATGTAGTTTTGATTTTATTTTTTGAGGCAATTCTAAGAAATATTAAATTTGGATATGACCAGAAATATGGAGCATTTGATCTATACGGGATTAAAAACTTGACAATGGAAGTTACACGAAGAAGGATACAATTCGAAGATTTAAGAATGAAGAATCGATAATATATTTAGATTTATCTCTTGTAATCTTTATTTTCTATTCTCTAGGGTGGAATCATAATATTACGGTTATTTATTATTATTTTGCTTGTAGCTTTGCATGATTACTTTGCTTGTTTGCATTATAATATGATTTACCATGTGCATTGATAACATGTCATATAGAATAGGGAACACCGCTCATTAAAAATTATTCATGAATATTTATAAAATAAAACCTTGATATCAAAAGAATGAGTGGGAGAAGGTTTTTGAAAAGATGACCTATGGCTTCCATTGTTGGTCCATATGTAGCACATGATGGTTCCAGCCCCTAGGAAGAGACTTCACCATGTACCAGGTTGGATCTCTAAGAGGATAAAGTATTTTAGCATGATTTATCATTGCACGCCCCTAGGTGGTGATTATAAATCATGGATAAAATATTGAAATGATGGCTATACGCTCATGTTAATTTTATTATTGACCTCCCCTAAGAGCTCTATTAATAAAATTGATGGCCAAAGAAATGATTATTAATACATGCTGGATCATATAGGTTCCCCTAGGAGCTCCATCAATAAAATTGATGGCATATATTAAATAGGAGGGGATCCATGTTCCTAATTGAATTTGACAAGACTCTCCTAGGAGCTTGTTGAATTCTGAGTTGGGAATTATCATTATAAGGTGTGGTATTTTCAAGTTTTTGACATATAAACACATTTGTATGTTTTACATGATTTTGTTATCATACTATATTATTATCATATGTTTACTTATGTTTGGTATATGATTCTTTATTGTAGATTAAAAATGTCTAAAAGTGTTTTATCATCGATACTTGACAAAAACCAATTAATCGGTGAGAACTATAATGATTGGAAACGAAACCTGAATATTGTCTTGTCCTTGGAGAAACTAAAATTTGTGCTGACAACACCTTGTCCTCCCAAGCCTATGGGATATTCCACCAATGATTAAATCCAAGCATATGATAATTGGAAAGATGCAAATAATTAGGCCCGCTGCAATGTTATGGCCATCATGAATAACGTGATACAGACTCAACATGAGGATTATGAGACTGCTAAGCAGATCTTGGATAATTTAGAATATATGTTTGGAGGCCAAGCCTTAACATAGCAGCAAGGGGCGCTTCAAAAACTTCTTAACTACAAACAAAGACCAAGAACATCTGTAAAGGAGCATATGATGTTGGTCATGAGTTACCTCGCTGAGGCTCAAACCAATGGAGCTAAGATTGATGCTAAAACACAGATGACTATGGTCTTTGAGACTCTGTCTAAAGAATTCATTCTGTTTAGAGCAACATTTAATTTAAGCAATAGATAGGATATGACCTTAACATAGTTGATGAAACAATTACAAGAGTTTAAACTGTTGATCAGGGAGTCTCCTGCGGGTAGTGAGGCCAACTTGGCAACTGCTTTTGGTTCCAATCCCAAACTTGGGAATGGAAAGAAATAACGGGCCAAGAACGGGAAATCTTCTATTCTTGCAAATGACAAGAACAAGAAGAAAAAGAAAAAGAACCCGAAGAAGCTAAAGTACTTCTTCTGCGGAAAGGTCAGGCCCATCAAGAAGAATCGCAAGGACTTCCTTTTGCTAAGGAGATAGGTGTGATCTTCTGTATTTAGAACTTGTTTGGTTAAGGAATCCAGTGACATTTGGGTCATAGATTCTGGAGCAAATAATCATGTTTGTGTTTCTTTGTAGGGATTCAAAGAAACGAAAAGTCTATTGCATGAAGACTTCACACTTCAGATAGGCGATGGATCCTCGGTCTTAGCCGAAGCAGCGGGAGACGTTCATCTGTATTTTGATAATTATAGGAATTTAATTTTGTGAGATTGTTTTTATGTTCCTAAATTTAAGAGGAATTTAATTTCTATAGCTTGTTTGTTTAAAGACTCCTATTTTGTTTCTTTTAATAATAAAGTGGTGATTCATTAAAACAAATCTTTTATCTGTTCTGGATGGATGCAAAATAATATATATTTTATCAAACCTAAGATGGACATACTGTTTAATACTGAGATGAATGATAATAACTCTAAAAGACTTAAAACTTCTCACTCTAATAAGACTTATCTTTGGCATTTGCGACTTGGTCATATTAACCTAAATAGGATTTAAAGGTTAGTAAGGGAAGGACCTTTCAGTCAATTAAAGGTAAAATCTATACCATAATGTGAATCTTGTTTGGAGGATAAAATGACCGAAAGACCATTTGAATCTAAGGGAAATAGGGCTAAAGGGGTTCTAGAACTTATGCATTGTGATGTTTGCGGACCAATGAGCATCGGTGTACGAGGAGGGTATGAATACTTCATCACTTTTATTGACGATTACTCAAGGTTTGCATATGTGTACCTAATGCCCCACAACGACAAGTTCAAAGAGTTTCGGGCTAAAGTGGAAAAGCAATTGGGTAGACACATAAAGGCACTTCGATCCGATCGAGGTGGTGAATACCTTTCTGATTAGTTCTTGGGACACTTATTAAAGAATAGGATTTTATCCCATCTGATTATGCCAGACACTCCATAGAAGAATGGTGTCATGGAGAGAAGGAATAGGACTTTGTTGGACATGGTTAGGTTCATAATGAGTTATTCGTCATTAACTTTGTCCTTTTGGGGATATGCATTACAAACTGTACGTTATCTTTTGAACCATGTGCCTTCAAAATCGATTCCTAAAACTCCTCACGAGTTATGGACGGGGAAAAAGACATCCTTAAACCATATTCGCATAGGGGGATGTCCAGCTCATGTCCTGTTTAGGGATGTGAATAAGTTAGAAGCACGTTCAAAACTTTGTGTGTTTGTAGAATATCCAAAAGGAATAAAGGAGGTTATTTTTATAACCCAAAGGAAAAAAAAGTCATGGCTTCAACTAATGCAACTTTCCTTGAGGAAAGTTACACGGACGACATTAAGCCTCGAAACAAAGTGGTGCTCCAAGATTGAGGATTGATTCAATCACTACGAGGGTTTTGATAGAAACCATTCCAATCGATGTAGAAAAACTAAACAAACCTGAACAACAACCTAAGGGGCTTCGACGTAGTGGGAGGACCAGGCATCAACCTGAGCAATATATGTTCTATGGTGAGGCTTTCTTGGCTAAAACAAATGAACATGATAGAGATCCTTACACTTATGCAGAGGCTATGAAGGATGTTGTTTCGAAACTCTAGACAGAGGCCATTAACACATAGATAAAGTCTATAAAGACTAATCAGGTCTGGGAGATTGTAGATCTTCTCGAAGGGGTAAAACCCATAGGGTGTAAGTGGATCTACAAGAGGAAGAGAGGAGTGGATGGAAAGGTTGAAACCTTTAAGGCTAGACTGGTAGCTAAGGGATACATACAAAAGGAAAGAATCGATTACGAGGAAACCTTTATGCCTATAGCCATGCTTAAGTCCATTCGGATTCTCTCGTCCATAGCTGCCACACTCGACTATGAGAAATGGCAGATGGAAGTCAACACGGCCTTTCTAAATGGCTATCTTGATGAGTCCATTTATATGGAACAACTAGACAAGTTCAAGGTCAAGGATCAAGAGGGTAAGGTTTATAAGCTAGTGAAGTCAATATATGGACTTAAGCAGGCTTCCCATTCTTGGAACATAAGATTTGATCAAGTGATCAAGACATATGGGTTCGCACAAAATGTGGACAAACCATATGTGCACAAACACATTAAAGATAAGAAGCTGGGTTTTCTACTGCTCTAAAGATGACATTCTGCTAATTGGCAATTACGTTGGGGCGTTGTCATTGGTCAAATTATGGTTGACCATGCAATTTGACATGAAGGACTTGGGTGAGGCTAATTTCGTTTTCGGGATCTAGATCTTTCGGGATAGGAAGAACAAAATGATAGCTTTGTCCTAGACCAGCTACATAGATAAGATTCTCAAAAGGTTTGTAATGCAGGATTCTAAGAAAGGTGGGAAACCATCTTGGTCTGGAATTACTCTTTCTAAGAAAGACTCTATAAAGTCTGAGAAAGAAAGAGAATACATGAAGAAGGTGCCTTATGCTTAGGCAGTGGGTAGTCTCCTGTATGTCATGCTTTGCACACGATCGGATATTTATTATGCGATCTAGATCGTAAATCGATTTCAGGCGGATCCGGGACCAGACCATTGGGTTGCGGTCTAGCATATTTTTAAGTACTTGAGAAGGAATCGAGGATATATGCTTATGTATTCAAGTCAGGATTTGACTCCTCTAGAATACACCGATTCAGATTTCTATTCCTGATTAGATTCGAGGAGATCGACTCTGGGTTTTGTGTTTATTCTAGGCGACGATGCCATCAATTGGAGAAGTGTGAAGCAAGATTGCACTTCGGATTTAACGATGGAGGCCAAGTATGTGGTAGCTAGTGATGCTTCAAAAGAAGTAGTATGGCTCTGCAAGTTCCTTGGGGATCTTGAGGTAGATCTTGGTATGGATAAAGTGATATCATTGTACTATGATAACAGTACAGCGGTAGCTAATGCTAAGGAAGCAAGATTTCACAACAAGAGTAAGCATATTAATTGGAAGAATCATGTGATAAAGGACTTCATAGAAGGCGGGCATGTCGCTGTGTGCAAAATCGTATCAGAGGACAATTTAGCTAATCCATTCACGAAGACACTTACTGGGAGAGTCTTTGAGAGGCATCTGGACGCTATAGGGATGCAAGATTTGTCATATTTACTCACTTATTGCAAGTGGGAGATTGTTAGACTTGTATGCCCTACGAAGTAAAAATGTAATAAGTTTTTGGTGATATTTTTATTAATAAAGAATTTATTTATTTTTTACACTAAGTCTTGTCTTCTTTACGTTCATATTTATTGAATGTATGTTAAGCAAACAATAGTCTGAGACTGTCGGTCTAAACCTTTAAGAATTGGACATATGATGGACAGATTATGTGAAAAACATGATTCTTAAGGTGATAGTCTAAATCATAAGATCTGCAATCGAAGGAATAAAGTTGGGCACTTTATTCAAGCAAAGATTGTTATGCTCTCTGTATCCCTAATGGGAGATGGTTTGTCTTGACCATCAGAGGTGGACTCTACGAATAAAAATGTTAGCGCATTGTCATAAGTGACGATGTGTTGGATCGAGACATAAAGTGAATTGATTTGGATTAATAGTTCTATTTTGGCAAATTGATTCACTTTAGATAATCATTTGTGTTGTATCTTAATCCTAAGATGGATAGTGGGCCCATTATCTTGACTTATATCTTTTAATGTACCAAAAGGTGACAGCTGCATTATATAGTGGCACGCATGTGGGTACGTTAGAGGCATAACACTTGATAGCGTAGACCTATTATTCATAGAAGTGGAATCCACAACTCTTCTTTAGGAGTAGTTGATATCCTCTTTTATGTGTTATCTTGTAATTGAAAAACTGGAGCACTCAACCATTTGGATACATAGGTGTAACCAAATGGTATACTGTCTTTGGATGGTAAGTTTTCGATAGTGAGATAATGGAACGTAAGATAAAAAAAAATTGGGAAGGTAAAATAGAATTTATCCTTAAGCCAATTACGGATAATCCTATGGGTATACGATACATTATGATATGTCATGGAGACTTAGGTATAAGGGCTTCGTAATTCTACATAGTTCGAGAGTGCAGCTCTAAGCTTTTAGTGGAGTAGCGTTAGACTTAATAATTATGAAATGTATATCTAGGATATTGGGTTTCATAATTATTAGGAGCTTGAACTATATAGGTCCATCAAATCCCCTTTGCTAGCTCATAAAAAAACTGTAACGAAACGGCGTGCTTTTCCAATAATTGGTCACTTGTGTCTTATTATCAAATATTTTTTCTGATTTGATTCTGATTTGAATTTTTGAGACCTTATCAGATAAGGACTGACTCCTGGGCTCAACCTCTATATAAAGGGGAGTAAAACTCATTGTTATTTAGATCAGTTGAGAAATCAAGTGTGAGACTCTACCAGTGAGACTCTAAAACTCCCCGAATAGTTATTGTTCACACATCACGAACTATAACTTTGGGTTTTTCTCAATTGGTTACAAGGAGAGCTACCTGGTGGAAGAGCTGTACGAGTGTGCCCTAAAAGCTGTGACATTATACATATTGTTAATAAATAAATAAAGTGACATTTATTATTATTTTGGTTGATTATATGTGGTATGAATACATTTATAAACATCGAGAAAATTTCATGATTATTTATGTGACTATAAATTTAGCATATAAGTGTTATATTCTTAGGGATAAAATTTATAGATAATAATCTAAATAGTCCGTAATAATTAATTAAAGTTTGTGATCTTTAATTAAATATTACAAGTACGGTCCAATCTCATTTAGAATGAAATAGTCATTATCCAGACTATTAATGTAGAGACATTCGATTGGAGGTACTTTATGTAATGAGATTATAGAGGACTAGACTAAATAAATTATGAATGTCTAATAATCATCCGTTACAAATAGAGTATTCAAATTTATCACTATGATTATCATATATTTGACAGTCTTAATCTTAAGTATTTATTAGACTCCTATTTATGACATTATGTTTTTTTTTTACTTGCATGGTAAGATTTGTCTAAGCATAGATCATAACTTAGCATCTTAGAAATATAATGTAATAAATGGCTAGAAATAATGTTATACAGATATGGAATCCATTCCTTCCCTATGGAAGTTAGAAAAATAGTTCTCTTGAGTGATAATTTGAGGTTTGAAAAGTAGAGTGCTTGTTCATAATAAGATTATGAATTAACTGCTCATTAGAGGATTATTAGAACTCAAGGATAAAGATATAATAACAGAGGTAAGCGGAAATTGAACCTAGCTCTTATTGTGAACTATTTATGGAGGACTGACTTATATGTAATGATTATATCAATGGACTACTCGCTTATTTTCTTTGAGTAATTTTACTATAATCTCAAGAGTTCAGTTTCAGGTTTTTAGTGGCGTAACACCAAAACTAATAAATTTAGCACATTCATCAAAGAGTTTAATTAATTGTCAAATTTAATGGAGCTTGGGTTATAGGTCCATAGGTCCCCAATACCACCTCTGTAACACTATATTAGATTTATGCATAGAATGAATTATATATATTTAGTTTGGAATTATTGAATTCTAAATTAATTATTTCACACTT
>CAMOHE010045557.1:0-19693 GCA_946598075.1 Artocarpus hirsutus | reverse complement strand
GTTTAAAAAAGAAAAGTTTAAGGAAATTACTATAGTTATGCTTCAAGAAATAAATGTTATGAGTTATGTAAATGATCATGATTTATAAATTATAATTGAGTTAAAACGTAATGATTATTATTACGTTATTATCATGTTTAAGAAATTTATGGATTTTGTTAAGTTACGAAATTAAGTTTTAAGAAATGATTATTATATCTTTTAAAGCTGTATGTTGAGAATTCTTTATTATTAAGAATTCATTTATTACTAAGTTTTGGAAAACAATTAGTATTTCCTTTAAAGCTATATGCCAAGGATTTGATAGCAAGAATCCATTTAATAAAAAAAAAAAAAAAAAAAATCTATCCTGAAATTTTGTACTTTATTAATAAGTATGTTTAAGTTTAAGACCAAGTTAAGTTAAGTGACGGCCACGTAAGTGAGGGTCGTCACAACTTCAATAAGTGCTTAGAATATATAATGGCGCTTGGTCAATGATTTAGTCTATAAAAAGTTTCCACGTTTTTCAGCGCTACAAATTAGAGGCATTTTGGTTAGAACAAATGAAACCCATTAGCTGAGCCGTATATATGGACTAGAAAAAGACTAGAACTTGATCTTAGAACGTGTATATAATAAGGTCATGTCATTACAAATTACCATTTATGGACAGTCTGCATCTGAATTTCCTTTTTCTTTTTCTTTCTTTTTTTTTTTCCCATCCGTTGATAAGAAACATGAGATGGAGACGCAGAAAAGTGATCTGGGTAGAGAATTAACGTAACAAGTGCTTCAAGTGCGTCGTGATTCTTATTCTTCTTTTGATATGGTATAGGCCTTATGGCTTTGGCTTTCATTAAGAAGAAATGAAACCATTAGTATTGAAACCTTGATATATAAACGCACACACACTCACGCTCTCAACCACTTGAGCCTACTTGAGCAAATGTGTCAGGATTTGGAGATTAGATAATCGCCATGAATCTTGGTCTATCTTGCTAATCATGTACAGTAATCTATGGCATTATCCTTTTTCTTTTCATTTCTTTTTTTCTTTCTTTTTCCTTGAATTTTCTATGTTGAATTGTCCTTGGTCTTAGTGTTGACTTCAACAGTTACTATAATTATTTTTTTAATTCAATAAACCTTCGTCAAGATGTAGAATAATCAACAACATTATCCTTTTTCCTTTCTTTTTTATTTTTCCTTCTTTCTTCTTCAAGTCAGTAATCTTAAAAAATAATAATAATAAAATATCCAACTCGTTTGTTATACCTTGTGAAAGCCCAAAGAAAGGGTGTTTTGGGTCATTGTTACTTCATTCGTTGAGGAGGATTCTTGTTTGTGCGAAGAAAAATTGGCATTATCGAACTCGAGCGGCGTATTTTGTATGAAGAAAGCAGGTTGTTTTGGCTGATCCAATGTACTTTGACTTCCAAACATTACAACAATAGACTCCATGCTTGGTCCATCCTCTGGACGCTGTTGGATACACAACATACCAATATGGATGCAACGTAGCTCTTCTGGTTCGTATCACAAACCTGCCAAACATTTGTCCATCAGTTCTAAGGCATTTCCTTCATTCCATAATCTCCATGCCTAAAAAAAAGAATTTAAAAAGCTCGTTTTGGTAATTATGTAATCAAAATTTGTAACAAGTAGAGAATGTACTTGCATGTCCTGTGAGGTTAAGGCTGTGATCCCGATGAAAAAATCCCCCGTTTTTCTTCCCACTTGTGATCTCCAACACCAATATGCCAAAGCTAAATACGTCTGATTTTACTAAAAATAGACCGTCACTGGCATATTCGGGTGCCGTGTAACCACCGCAGAATGTTATCATCATTAAATTGTTAATTAAAAAGGAATGGATAATTGATGGATTATTAGATGGTCGATACAAAAGCAAACTTACTATGTTCTAACCACTCTGTTTGTGTTTCCTTCTGTTTGATTTCCTCCGAAAGTTTTAGCTATGCCAAAGTTTGAAATTTTGGGGTTCAACTCATTATCAAGTAAAAGATTACAGGCTTTGAGATCTCGATGTATAATTCTCAATCTCGAATCTTGATGCAGATATAGAAGTCCTCAGGTAATTCCATATACAATTTCGAAGCGCTTAGGCCAATCTAACAACTTCTTTCTCGTTTCATCTGGCAACGTTGACATAACTATGTTTAGTCAATCTTCCTTCACATTAGGTGTAAAGGTGTAAATTTATGAAAAATAGTTAGCGTTGAAGTATTCCAACCGAAAATGAACGAGTCAAGGCTTGTGTTGGGCATGTATTCATAAATCAGCAACTTTTCCTCTCCTTGAATGCAACATCCAAGAAGCCTCACAAGATTTCTGTGTTGGAGTTTGGCAATAAGTATAACTTCATTCTGAACTCATTCAATCCTTCGCCAGAACTCCTCAAAAGCCTCTTCATAGCAATTTCTTGACCATCTAGTGTTCCCTGAAAATTACATCTTGATCTACTGAAAGGTTATATAATTTTTTTGTACTAGATCCTAGAGCATAAAAGCTGGAAATTTACCTTGTAAATTGTGACGACCCTCCCTACGTGGCCGTCACTTAACTTAACGTGATCATGAATTTAAATATACTTAAGAATAAAGTACTGAAATTTTGGAATAATTTTTTTTTAAATGGATTCTTGTTGTGGAATCCTTAACATAAAACCTTAGAGGAGGTAATAATCACTGTTTTTTAAATCTTAATAACAAACGAATTCTTGAAGATAAAGAATTCTCAACGTGTAACTTTGAAAGATATAATAATCATTTCTTACAACTTAATTTCGTAAACCAAATATAATAACATAAATTTCTCAACGTGATGATAACGTAATAATAATAATTACGTTTTAAAATAACCATAATTTCCAAAAGCATGATCCTTTACATAACTCATAACATTTATTTCTTGAAACATAACTATAGTAATTTCTTTGAACTTTTCTTTTTTAAACATAAGGATGATTATTTAGCAACTATTACTTTAAGGACATTTCTTAATTTAAATAAAACTATTTTTAAAACAATTTTAAATTAAATATTAAAATAAAATCCCATTTAAATGCTCTTTAGAACTTTCTTAAAAATCATTTATATATTTTACTTATAATTTAACATCTTAAACATAACATATTGATATCTTAAAACTTAATCTTTTCAGAATTTATCATAATAATAATTACTTAAAACTCGTTTACTTAAATCGTCATAATAATAATAATTTTTGAAGCATATTCATCCAAACTTTCCTAAAAGTAAATTCCTAAAAACATATTCATAAAATTCATTACTTATTTTAACATAAACTTATATAAACATTTTCTTATTATAAATGATCATGTAATTTTCTCACTTGAAAACTTTGCATATTTGTTGCATCAAACCTTCTTAAACTAGCCAAAACATAATTTCTTATAACTTAAACTTTTAAGTTTAAGATACTAATTTCTTAAAGCTTTTCCTTTAAACTTTCATAATAATTTCATAAAAACATATCCATAAAATTTATTTCTTAACATAATGTAAAACTTTAATAATCATTTTTAATCCTAAATAATTTATAATTTTCTTACTTAAATAGTTCGTGTATTTGTTGTATTGTCTATTGCAACATTCTTAAACTTTAAAATCCTTTGAACCAAGGTTATGTAAACACAAGCTCGGTTTTTAAAGCATAATTTCGTAAATTATTTACTTATTTATATACACATATTTTCGTAAGGTATAAACATACAAGATTTCGTAAAATAAAACATACATAAATTTGTAGAATAATAATGCAAAAATATTATTTTGCGTAAGCGGTATCCATTCTCATCTTCACAATTTGTCCGCTGCTCACCACTGCCCATCAAGTGCCGCTGACAGGTTTTCTTACCTACAACATGAATATACTTAAATAAGCTTTCGCTCAGCAACTAGAAAATTAGTCTCGCAAAACATAATTAAAAATCATTTTTATAAAAATATGCATGAGCATTTTATGCTTACTTATCAACTTGATTTATGCTTAATTATTTAAATTGTATTTTATCTTCTTACTTTGGGCCCGATGATCGTACCAGTTGAGCGCGAGTCTTGGGAAGTTAAGGTTCGAGAGGTCCCAACGACACCAAGATTATTCATTACTTTAACATGGAGCCTCCCCGTGGGTCAAGAGGTTGGTACGACATCCTTAACTTATCTTATAAGTTTCGCTTGTCTTATTATGTGTATGCAGTATGACTTATCACTACATGACATCACAATTTCGTAATTCATATATCGTAAATAGTAAATCATAATCATACTTGACTTGAAGGTGATTAAACAATATAATTTAAATATTGCATACATCACATATTAATCATATCATCATCATCATAGCATTTCACATCATGTCATAACATAACATATCACATCATAACATAAAACAATGTAATAAATCACTGACCATGTATTTTCATAAACTTTATGAAAATATTTAAAATTAATTTATTTTAAAACTATTCATACTGTAGACGATATTCCTACTAACCTGGACTCCGAGCTGAGCGAGTCCAGTTGCATCTCACTGTATCTGTAGTCTACACAGCATCCTCAATAGTGCTCTTTGAGTGGCTGTGGATGGCTAGGAATGCTCCATGGGGATTTATTATTGCTGAAAACATCATTTTGGACTCCATTACTGTAGTCTGGGTCGCCTCGATCTACGTATAGTCGGTACCAGATGATTTACATTGGAGTGAAATTTGCTTAAATGGAGACCACCATCACGTTCAAAGTGTTGAAACGAGTCAGAAAATGGTCTCGGATCGTCGATCGGAGGTCCAGATCACAAAAATCCAAAGTCGTCGTTGACCCGCGTTCACCGGACTCCGTTGGTGGCTAAGCTCGAGCCTACCCCCCCTAAATCGACCCTTCTGAGTCCAATGGTAGTGTCAATTTCACCTAATTCTACCTCTAACATAGCAGGTTGGGCTCCACAATCTTGGCCAAAAATGGAGGCTCCGATCATGGCTTTCCAGCGATGGAAACCCGAAATTGGCTGAGGGCTTTTGCTACCCATTCTCCTCTGAGCATTTCCCCTCAATTATTTTGGGTTGAAGCCATTGGATTTGAAGAAATCGTGACCCTCTATGGTGGCGGATTGCACACAACAATGGTGGCTTCATTCTCCGATGAACAATGGCGATTTCAAGCAATTGAGGCATGGGTTTTCTTCTTCTACACCCTCTGAATGATTTGGTGCCATTAATTTGGCACAATTTGGTGGGGAACAGTGAGATCCATCTCCCACACGGCGGTTGACAGTGGCGCTCTTCGATCTCCATCGTGTAGCCGTGGCTCGTTGAAATTGATTGAGGGGAAAGATTCTCCATGGCGGTCTGAGGCTAATGGCACCAACGGGGTGCCTCAACTCCACCTAAAAAGGTGGGGTAAACGGTGGTGTGGTGGCGGCAAAGAGGGGTAGATGGGCGGAGCACTCCGGCGGCTGTTGAGCTGCCACCAAGGGTGGATTTTGTTCCTCTCGTCGTGGTGGTGGATTTTGTTCCTCTCGTCGTGGTGGTCGTGTAGGAACAAGAAACACGTCATCGAACGTCGGACGACAAAGATATCTCGTCAGAAAGTTTTGGGTTTTTCTGCCACTTTGACCAGGGCGTGTGGCTTCCTCTGATGGTGTTTTGGATGGCATGGCACACCGTTGGACTCAGCTTGACGAGAGCTTTCCATTGGTGCGAGAGGTGTTGAAAACAGACGCCGAAATCTTGACCGAATTTTGAGGAGATAGAGAAAAAAATGTAAAGAGAGAAAGGGAAATGGGCATTGATTGGCTGATCTCTCTTTTTTTTTTGTGTCATGTATTTATAAACCCTCATGTAGTCTACACAGTTTAATACATGATGTGTCGGGTTGATTAAATTTGATCCGTAAACTTAAATTTTCTGTAAATATAATTGTACTTTTAAAAATTGTAATTTATTTGCACTTTAAAGATAATCACATAAATTTGTAATTCTCTTATTGTATTATTGTGTTACTAAAATATTCATATTGGCATAAAAATCATTTTCATAAATTTATCCATACTATATGGATTTTGTGATTTAATTTTAAAATAGTAAACTTTGATACATTTATCTTCAGAACCGATGATTAACTATTTTCACAATTGTATCCATATTTATACATGTGTGTGTATATATATATATATATGTATGTATGTGTTCTAAGAAAGATATCATGTATTATAAAACTTTGCCCAATATAAGTATTATTATCATTTTTAACTTTTAAAAACTTTAAAATGTGATTTAAAACATATATTTTCATTAAAACTTTTCATATTGTAAACTTCAAGTTCCATTATAAAAACAATAGTTGTAATTTTATAAAAGTTTTGTAAATTAAATTGACTATCTGAAAGTCAATTTAATTAAATTCCAAGCTTAGCACAATTTTGTGCTTTATGGATATAACCCGAACTGTTTTTAGCAAAGATTTGTTCACAGGTACATGTCCAATCTATGAATGTTTCTAAACTTTCCTTAATCACTTTATAGATTGACATTTGTCCATATGTGCTTTTGCATTTGCCTTAAAGGCTCATGCAATGTTTGTAAACTTCATCATCGTTTTGTAATAATAATAATTTTTTATTATTATTACAATTGTTATTACTATAAATTTCGCACAGTTATTTATACTTGTAAGTTACTAACTATGAACGTCTAAAACATCGTGCATTACTGTCATGCCTTGAGATCTCGTAAGAATTGAGACCAATACTTGCGCACTTAAGCTTTAGGCTCATCGTAAAGAGCTACTTATGGGTCCATACCTTAGCAATAGATCAACATTTGTATACCCCATTAACGCCCTTCTTCTTCTTTACTATTACTATGACAACTGTTACTATTATTATTGTCATTATTATTACAACAATAATAATAGCCTTACGTAATTATTAATGTGTATAGTAACTAACTATACATATTTAAAACATTGGAATTCTTGCATCTATGAACTTGGTGCTCACCATTTTTAATTATGGTATGGAGCTCATGATCACTATTGATTTGGGTTTCTTTTACTAAACTGATATCATATAGGGATTTTCACATACTCTTAGTAAGTTGGAAATTCCACCTTTTGTTAAATAACATCATCTCTTGGCTTATGCATGAAATTAATAAATCATAAACTCTTAGTTTAGTACATTAAATAATTATTTTTAATTATTTTAATGTGCTAACATAACATTACATTATTGCATGTTCCATAAATAAAGTACATAAATTTGTGCATTCACAACATTATTTATCTCTAAGCCTTTACGGCTAGTAAAACCTTCAAATTTGGCATGTTAATAAATGTTAGATTTGTATTTTCTTAAGCTCTTAGCTGAGTAATGAGGGAAAAATCCTTAATTAATCATAGTTATTAATTTTTTGAATTTTTTGGGTCATCACATAAACAGGTCCGAAACCACCTTGTCCAAGCTTGTTATTGTCTGAAAAGTTATCAATGGCATTAGCTATTGTGGCTAAGTCAAAGAGTGAGCACCTGTAGGACCCCTTTTGGGGGTCGAGGAACCCTCGATGGGAGGCCTAATGTTGAGAAACATATTTGTAAAAGAAGAGAGAACTGAGTTAGAATGTAGAGCTGAATAAAGCATGCAAACATCCAAACACTACTTACCCTCGGTGGCCCTGCACGGGGATTAGTGGGAACGTTGGCAAGGGGGTCAAGAAGTGATAAAATAAGACTTGACCATATTTTATTATCCTCCTTAAGGAGGTTTATTGTTTGTCCTTCCACCTTTAGGAGAGCTAAAATTCGTAGTATCCTGTCCCGCCTCTGCTGCCTAAGGACAGGACGTTCGATGGATTCTACAAGGAAGGACAAAGGAATTAAAAAGATGGGCTAATCATCCTAAAGTGTTAAATTTCAACATTGAAGGCAACCATATACTTAATCGCCATCCACCAGGTGGTGTCGATTTGATAGCTTCTCGACCCATACACCGGCTGGCCATCAAAGGGGTGCATGTTATCATGTTAATGTCCCCCTTCAGCATGAAGAACATTTTCTTCCGGTCATGACTAGGAGATGGAAAGTTCAGGACGATGGGGGGAATCTTATCCTTCACCTTGCTATACGGCCCGACATGATAATACCCCTTCATCGGTGACTGGCGGATGTTATATCAGTAAATAAACTCATCCAACCATAGGGGAGAGTCGTGATGAAGAAACCAAAGTATCCACATCGATGAGAATATGTACTAGAAGTTTGGGGAAAGATGAGACGGTGAGATCTCAAACTAAGATAAGACGGTGAGATCTCGAACTTGCAGAATAACCTCTTAAAGAAAGGGTACAGAGGGTAGGTCTGGCTTGCCATGATGCAACGGGTGTAGACAGCAAGCTGTCCCAGCGACGCAGCACGGACACATTGGAACTCATTCGATATGACAAACGTGTAGTACCGGCTATTGATTTTACCCTCCACAAAAGAACTATGCATGTTGAAATTTTGATAGTGTGACTTGGTCTCCCTCGCCTTTGGGTAGATAACTTCACCCGTACATGCCGCCAAAGGCTCGTCGTGCATTGTGGCCGACCCATAAGAAGTCGAGCTCATGTTCACCATCCCTGTCGACATGGGCCAAGGGTATCTAGGGTTTAGTGCTGCTGAGGACTCAAGAATTGGAAGGCTATCATCCACCATCTCGTCGATGCTATCTGTCAAAGGGGGTTGCTGACCTCATCAATCTCCCAAAAGATAGGGTCGAGAATCTAGTCATTACGAAATTGCGATGTCTCGGTTATCTCGACTGGACTAGGGTAAACTTGGGATGAAGACCCGACCTCTCGATGACTAGAAAACATGATCTAGTGCAAAGAAAAAGAAAAAGGGGTTAGAAGAATCCTATATCAAGAGGTCGACCAAAGTTCTACGGGACAGCTACTCGACCGAATTATAAACCAAATCGCCAAGCAATGAAAATCTATGAATCTAATGGTTGACCAAAAATTTTTATGAATCTAGGGGTAGACCTAAGGCCACCATAAGCATGACAGTCAACGCGTCTCATGAGTACAGTAGCCGACCTATGGCCTTTATGAACATAGCCATTGATCAAAGCTTATTATGGGCGTAACAGTCAACTAGTCCTTGGAAAATTCAGTCATCTAAAAATCCCAGAAACAACCACAAACCCAGACTTCAACATAACGTATATCTATTTTCCCTATTTTCCTAAATCTTGCCTTAAGACTAACTAGTACTTTGCAGAATCAAAACATAAAAAAGGAGGAACTCATAGCATGAAAAAAGCCAAGAACAACTCAAGCACAAGATGCATTATGCAAGGTTCTCAAAGCTCAAGAAACAGATAGAAGACTTATTGGTTTAATTATGGTTATCCCCAGAACTTGAAGATTCAGAATCGTAGGAAGAACCAAGAAAAGGAGAGTGAGTTCAGGGAATTTAGAGCCAAGAATTCTTTAGAAAGAAAAAACTGCTATGCTAAAAAGATGGACAAAATGAGGCGAAAGTGGATTTGAAACCTCATATATCCTCGCGAGGGAGAGATCTCAACCATCGAAGCTCGAAGTCCTTGATCTAATGGCTCGGGGCAAGGATACCAAAGGTCGTGATCCAACAGCTTGGGCCTTTGGTGAGAAAACCACTCAACAATCTAAAGGCTCAGATCAAAAGCCTCTCAAAAGGACACGACAACCCCTACAGAGATGAGACAGGTGTCATGATTGACGTGACTGTTGGGCTTCTTAAGGGGTCAAAGCTAGCAGGTGTAATTATGACTCCAGTCAAAGGCTTCTCAAACAAGCCACCCTCAGCTTTAGGCACCTAAGCCACACAATAACCTCGACCGTCAAAGCGTAGAGCAACTTTCCGTCACTCCATGCTTAGGGGGCAATTGTTGTACAATATCTCAGTGGCCCAGGCCCACGAGAGAGCCTAGCAAGCCCAATAGATCGTCCATGCGTGCGGTAGAGATTAAGGGGCCTCATGGTTGTCAACCCATAGTACGCACTCATTTCAAGACTGAGAATGTATGGGCAAGGACGATAGTCTAGACAATGCGCTTGTCAATGAGGCCATTGGTGTGGTAATGCCATAAAATATTTCTTCTTAAATGACAGACGTATGTAGTATAGAAAAGTTGTCGTATCCACAAGGAGGTGAAAAGTTTATAACTCGAGAGATTGTTAAAAAATAAACGTTCAAAAAGGCAAGCACTTTTTCCAATCAAAGTTTAAAAGGAAAGAAATATTTTTGTGGTTTTTTTTTTTTATTTCAAAGTTTAAAACATAAAATTAGAATGGTGAAGTTTTGAGAATCTTTTGTATGTTTCACAACTGATATGAAATTTTAACTTTAATTAATAATTATCTAAAGCATTTGATTTGTTATATCCCTTCTCGTTAATTGCAAGCACTTTTACTATTTTTATAAGTCAATCGAGAGCAACAATATAGCAAGCCATAATGCAGTAAGGATCTTCCTATAAAAATAGCAAAATAATCATCTCTCACTAATGATTAGGTACACTAATTATGAAAATTATAACCACTGTCACTTAATTATAATCATCATAATTGTAAGATAGAAAAGATAATAACAAACCAAAATTATTATATTTTTATGGAATAAATTATTGTATTAATTCCAGCAACACCTTGTCTTATTAATTGCTTTAAGAATACACTATGTCATCCTCTATTTATAATAAATCAAGAATTACCAAGCATTTACTGTGCCAGTCCATGTCTATAATGTAGCAAAAACTCAACTTAACAAACGAGCATGACTTCAGTATTATTAATATTAATTATGCAACACAATTAGATTACATAAAAAAAGCTTGACTGAATTTATGCAAGAATTTAGTAGCATAACAATATTAATAATTATTATTAAAAACATAGAAAAAAAATATAAGCATTACAAAGTAGATATATAGTCAAAATCCATACAAGAGTACTATACGTACAAAATTATTTTTCTGCCTCACTAGACTCTTTACGCTAATTTAGATATTATTTTATTATTTTTACCTAAAGGATAAAAATAAGAAAAGAAGAGAAGGAAAAAAGGAAGAAAGGGAGAATAAGGCCCAAAGGCCTGTCAAGGGGTTTTCAAAACCGGGGGAGAGGCCCCAGCATTTATAGTGCACAAAATGCACTGTTTGAAATTTTCTTAATATTTTTTTTACCATTCTTCAGGGGAATACTTCGATAAAAAATGATCCACGTGTAGTGAAATAAGCCTCCTCCAAGTTCATGAGAATCATGCTTTGTTATTTTAATATTATTATTATTTTTTTGCTTTTCTCGCGTTTCAGCTAGGTAGTGTGGAAATTTTGCATTACAATCCAGTGTTGCGCCAGTAGAAGACAGACGCTTCCAAGCCTTAGATCCGTCGAATGGAGACTTAAGCAACGGCCCAGATTGCAGTCAAAACCAAAAGCCAAAAGCAAGACTTTGACTCTCTCTTGACTGTGACATAAGTCGTGGTATCAACATCTAAGGGGTCGCAGATCGATAGCATGTGGAACTGGCCACATGAAATTTGAAGTTGCACCCGATTCCCTCCTGACGCGCGTGGACTTTGTCTGCGCGTGTGTTGCACTCGCCAATGGCAGATCGACACGTGGACCGCACAGTGACGCAATGCTGACGGCTGGAAACATGAACGGCCATGATTGCTTTGGCATCGGATCCAATGGTCCTTGTTTCGCCACATGTCCAGCAAATTGAATTTTGAATTTTTTAGTTGTTTCCTGATCATTTGTTGTCGAACTTTGTCCTTTTTTGTGCCATTTTGCTCTGTTTTTATTCTAGATTTCAAATCTAAAATTCACAAACATACTAAAATTAATTATTTTACACATAATACTTACAAAAATATTAAAAATATTTATTTAACAATAAAACACACAAAAAAATAGATAAAAACTTCTAAAATTAACAAACCTTAACAGATATGCTATTTAAGACTCAAGATTATTTTTAGAAATTACTAGAAACATATTAAAACATATTTACAGACTCAAAACTTATTTACAAATATTTTATGACTCAAAATAAAATCACACAACATAAATCTTATGGTTGTAACTATTTACAAACTAATCACACATGTATCATACCAAAACGACTCTAAAAATTATTATTAAACATAAAAACACACTAAAAACACATTTTTAAATGCATTTACATACTAAGATAAAAAATACCTATTAACACAAAAATACTATTAATTAAAGGATTTAATGAGAAATAAAAGTATAAAAAATGATTTAAGCCTTATAAAATATACACTTTTACAGTCTCATCAGCCACCAACGCAAGTCCTAAGGTATTTTTCATGTTATGGTATTTTTGGTTAAGACATCCAAACTTTCAGTATCTTAAACACTTGTTTCCAAGTATATTTATCAATAAAAATCCATCTTCATTTCAGTGTGAAATTTGTGAATTGGCAAAACATCATAGATTAGTTTTTCTGCCTCAACCATACAAAGCTTCTAAACCTTTTTCCATTATTCATAATGATATTTAGGGGGCACCTCGGGTTCCTACTCTTTCAAGAAAAAAATGGTTTATAACTCTTATTGATGACTATACATGAGTTTCTTGGGTATATTTACTCAAGGAAAAATCTGAAGCAAAACAAGTTTTCAAAAATTTTCATAACATGGTGAAAACACAATTTCAAACAGACATTCAAGCATTCAAAAGTGACAATGGAAAGGAGTATTTTAAAAAGATCTTGGGGAAATATTTTTTGGAAAACAAATTATTCACCAAAGTTCTTGTAATGATACGCCTCAGCAAAACAGAGTAGCTGAGAGAAAAAATAAACATCTTCTTGAAGTGGCTGGATCCCTATTATTTTCAACTAAAGTTCCAAAATATCTATGGGGTGAAGGTAGTCTCACTGCTACTTTTTTAATTAATAGAATGCCAACACAAGTTTTAAATTTTCAAGCACCATTAAACTTGTTCAAAATATGCTTTCCCATATCATGCCTTGTTATGGATATCCCATTGAAAATTTTTGGTTGCATTGCTTTTGTTCATGTGCATAATCACAATTGGGGAAAACTTGATCAAAGAGCAAAAAAGTGTGTTTTTGTTGGTTATTCACCAACACAGAAAGGATACAAGTGCTTTAATCCGGTCTTAAAAAAACTATTTGTGACTATGGATGTGACCTTTTTTTGAAACAAAAAATATACTTTAGGGATATTCATCTTTAAAGGGAGAGTGCCGATGAAGATCCAATTTTGTGAATCTTGAGTATGTGTTTAAAATAGATCAAGTCATCAATAATGAACAAGACCAAGAAACAAATGCCATTCAAACTGTGGTTGTCCAACCTACAGAATTTATACTAGAAAATTATTGTCTTGAACCAAAAAAAACCTTCAACCCTACACCAAAAAACCCGAGCGCTACTATTGACCCTCACACACCCACTACTACCTCTGAACCAGGTCTAAATTCAAACCCAAAGGTTCGTATTTTGAGGACTAAAAGTAATGGGAAGCCCTCATTAATGCCACTCAATAATAGAGTAGAAACAGAGATGTGTGAGAAACTAGTGGATTAAAAACATGAGCTCTATATCTGCTCAAGGAAGAAGCTGAAACAGAGAAAAGAAGTTCCCACGGTGTAGCAACACTGCGATTCTAAACCGTGGACAAATCAAGAGCATGGTCAACCCTCAGGTAATTCTTTGTCTAAGTCTAGTTCATCCAATTCTAATTCTAATCCTCAATCTGAGTCTATGTCTGATTTAGATATTCCAATTGCTCATCATAAGGCCGTGAGAACATGCACTAAACATCCTTTGTCCAACTTTGTGTCCTATAAAAAGTTGTCCCCTTCTCTTTGTGCTTTTACCTCACAGCTGTCTAGTATAGAAATTCCAACACATGTGTAGGATCCTCTAGATGTGCTTGAGTGGAAGGAAGCAATTTTTGAAAAGACACGAGCTTTGGAGAAAAATGAGACTTGGAAGGTAGTTGACTTGCCCGAAGGGAAAAGAACAGTGGGTTGCAAGTGGGTCTTCCCAGTAAAGTACAACTCAAATAGTTCTTTAGAAAGATACAAGGCTCGGTTAGTGGCCAAGGGATTTACTCAAACATATGGTGTAGATCATTTAGAGACATTTGCACCAGTCGCGAAGCACAACACAGTCCGAGTTCTTTTATCAATTGTAGCAAACCTTGATTGGCCTTTACAACAATTAGATGTAAAAAATGCCTTCTTGAATGGGGATTTGGAAGAAGAGGTATTCATGGAACCACCACCTGGCTTTAAGAAGAGGTTTGGTTCAAAGGTTTGCAAGCTAAGGAAGGCCTTATATGGTCTCAAACAATCACCTAGAGCATGGTTTGAAAAGTTTACTCAATATGTGAGGAAGCAAGGATATACTCAAGGCCAAACAGATCATACTTTGCTTATGAAGTTTTTAGCAGAACAAAAGGTTGCTGTATTAATTGTTTATGTAGACGGTATCATTCTAACTAGAGATGACTTAACTGAGATGAGCAGATTGAAGAAATGCTTAGCCTCTGAACTTGAGATCAAAGATTTGGGAGCTTTAGGGTATTTTCTTGGAATTGAGGTTGCAAGGTCCAAGAAAGGAATTGTAGTCTCACAAAGGAAGTATGTCCTAGATCTTCTACAAGAAACTGGAATGAGTAGACACCAATGGAACCTAATCTGAAGCTTAGAGAAAGTGATAAAGGTATTCAAGTAGATACTCTGAGATACCCAAAGTTGGTTGGTAAGTTGATATATTTGTCACACACTCGTCCTGACATAGCATTTGTTGTTAGTGTGGTGAGCCAGTTTATGCATTCCCCATACGAAGAACATCTTGGGGCCATGTATAGGATTCTCATGTACTAAAAAGGTACTCCAAGGAAAGGATTATTGTTCATGAAGAATGAGCATAGAAGTGTTGAAGTATACATAGATGTAGACTGGGCATGATCGATCACAGATAAAAGGTCTACATATCGTTACTATACGTTTTTGTGGGGTAACTTAGTCACTTGGAGAAACAAAAAATAAAATGTGGTGGCTAGGAGTAGTGCAGAAGCACAGTTCCGAGCAATGGCGCATGGAATTTGCTAGATATTGTGGTTAAAGCATGTCCTATAGGAGTTGAGAAGACCAGCTGAAGGCCCTATGAAGTTGTACTATGATAACAAAGCAGCTATCAATATAGAACAGAATCTGGTGTAGCATGATAGAACTGAACATATTGAGAATAATAGGCATTTTATTAAAGAGAAGTTAGAAACTAGTGTCATATGTTTGCCATTTGTCCCTACTTCACAGCAGATTGCTGATATTCTAACCAAGGGACTTCAAAGACCAAGTTTTGAATTCTGAGTAATCAAGTTGGGCATGATAGATATCTATGCTCCAACTTGAGGGGGACTGTCAAAAAGTTGGGAGTTAGTATTTAAATTTGAATAAATCTAAATTTTAATATTCAGTTATTTAGAATAGGTTATTATTTTATTTTAGATTTTGTTGGTTTGGGTTGTTAGGATATTTCCTTGTTTTTAGGTTTTTTTTTTTTGTCTCTGATGTCCATTTAAAGATGTAATTGAGATCAGTTTAATAAGAACGTATTATTCTCCTTTCCAAAAATCTACAGGATATATAGATCTTGTCCATTACCAGAAAATTGTCTAATGTCCACAAGATTGCCAAACCAAATATGACAGCCTTTCTCCCGTGTCCTATGATTTCAAGGTTTGCATAAGCCGCACAAGAATATTTGCTTAAGCATTCAACCCTACATTCATTTAAATTAATACCGTCGTTAAACCAAGTATTTCTAGTATAAGGAACTTTTTTGCCTTCAAGTTTGACAAAACCATCTTCATCCTTATTTTTATCCTTGTCACAATTCAGCAGATTTTTACGGATACATCCTTCAGACCGATCTCTAAAATCCCATTTTTTTTGGGGACTTAGGCTTGAATCCTTCCAAACATTGGCATACAACAGTCTCACTTATAACACAATTCCCATTGGCTCTGCATGGAGCGTACTCATCACAATCATCCCTAGTAGTTGAAGCATATGACCGCCAACTCTGATTAGCATCCATACATATGAGCCGTTGATATTTGGTAGTTGTTTGATTTAGAACTGTGTAGCATAGAATATTGTAAATTCTCCAATTTTTAATAATCTTTGTGACTTAAAAAACTCTTACTATGCTTTATGATCTCATTAAAATCAAGATTGATCTTATATTTATAAACTTTATGCTCACCATTTCTGAATTATGGTGTTGATCTATTGATCACTATGATCCAAATTTCACTTGCTAAACTAACATCATGTAGGAATTCCGTATAACCATACTGAGTCGAAAATTCCTCTCTTTTTTTTTGGCAATTTATCTCAATTTAGACCTTCTAATTGAGATGCTTATAAAGGCCACTACTTTGACCCATACATGAAGTAAAATAAATTATAAAAGTTTTGGTTAGCACATTGAATAATTATTTTTAATTATCCAAGTGTATTATCATAACATCATATCTTGTTGTATGTTTCATATATAAAGCGCAAAGAATTTTTGTATTTATAACATTATTTATTACTAAAGTCATTGTTATTATCACTCTCAAAATGCGCGTTTATGAGGAAATTTGTAATTGTAAAAATGATTAAGTCACAATTTAAACCTTGAATTTTCCAAGAGTTTTAAGAGGTTTCTAACCTCAAATTGAATTCTTAGAGTTTCTCTCAATGCTTAAGGCATTATATATTATTGGCTACAGAATCGTGGATTCTTATTTATAATTCTATGAATTTTTTACAAATAATTAATTATTTAAATTTTCAAGAAAACCCTTGATTTAAATTCGTAAATTTTCTCGATGTAATTAATCAGGTGATTGATCTATTATATCAAAATTCTGCTCAAATCATTAATGATGCATTGACTTGTTTATAGTCGACCGTATTCTTAGATTTTCATGCTTCTCAAAAGTGTTGCTCATAGTTCTTATCGAAATTTGTACTTGTTAGTTCTAAACTTATATTTCCTTATGAATTTAACAGCATAATTAAAAAATCCCTAACTAATCGTATTCATTAATTTGATGATTTTTTCAATCATTACAAAACTTGCTAAAGTTCCCAGATCAGAATCTTCCTATTTCAAAACGTTTTTCACAATTAAACCTTTTTGAAATTTTGTAATTAGATCTTATAAAATTCTTAACTATTTTATCCATGTAGAATTTTCACAAACTGTTTGCAACCTTCAATAATTTCGACGAGATCTACAACTTTTATATTTTAACTTTTCCTAGATTCAAAACATTTCAGTGGGCCCTTTAGAAATTCAAACTTTTCAATAGGTTCCAAATAGAATTTTAAAAAGTTTCCTTCACGAAAGTGATTTATCTTGTTACTTTCGATAAATCTTGAGTTTTGTCTGAAAAATAATTAGGTCCCTATGTATGTCAAAACCTTAATTCTATGAAAACTATCCAAACTTTATATTTTGACAAAGTTTGATAAACTTTCTCATTTTAAAGCATAATGCTCTAGTTTTAACTATCCATCCATATCAACATCCACATAAAACATAAAGCAATCATGCTATAGTATCTCTTTTACATACGATAGTCCAAACATATTACAAACTGTAGACATAACTTAAGAAACAACAAACTTTGCTAAGCTAGGTTTGAGGTTTTTACCTACAGACTCTTTAAGCTTTTGGTCCTCCTTTATGATGCTTAAAACCTAGCGATTCCTCCTAAACAATTTCCATGACATAGTCCATCAAATGTACTCAAAAACTTAAAGAAAAACACTAAAACACAAAGAGAAAAAGTTTGGTTTTACCTTCAAAGTTGCTAAATCTTGTTCTAGAACATTTGAGCTTGCTTCAAAAGTGGATTTGTGGTTGTGTTTTAACAAAATATTGAGAGAGAAATGGGGAAAGGATGGCTAGTTCTCATGGTAGAAGAAATGGGTTTCATGGGACAAATTTGATGGAGCAAGAGTGAGTAAATTTCAACCATACCCTTAACCATATAAAGACACCTCTTTAGTGACTAAAATGCCATTAAATATTTGCTCCACCCACTTGACAAAAACCAGATCACTATAGAAAACTTGTAGAAAAATTTTCAACTTTTGAGGTGTCCCTTATGGGTCCTACTTCTACTTTTTAGCAAGTCTAAATTTACATTGCATTGTATTTTTACTATATTGTCAGTGTAAAAAGTGAGGAGATATTTTCTTTAATATTTTAGAATTATACTAACTTATTTTTTCTCATATTATCTAATTCCCAACATAGTAGTTCATCAATCTATGTTTGCATAATTTATATACAATTACATTATATTGTTACTATTCTTTTCTGAGTGTCTCTTTATACTGTATTCTAAAACTACTTGCACTATAGACATTAAAATCTTTACTAGTTACTGACTGACAAACAGACAATTTCTACACTGTTTTAGACTATGGCATGATTTGTCTACTTTTACTAACAAAATTTTCCTTCATAAATTTATTCACAAAAATTAAAATTAATGTGGCACAAATTCCATCTCAAGAGTATTTTACAAATTTTTCTGTATTTAAACTCACAAAATTGGAACATTTAAAATATTTCATATTGCACAAAATCATACGTAGTGCACATTAAATTTTATCATAGATAATTCACATAGTGTCATAATTAACAAAATATGAATTATTAAGAAAATTCACTGTTTAAATCTGAACTAAATTCTAGATTAAGCTAATGAATTTTTTCGACATTACAGGCATTGTAATATTCCATTAATTGCAAAGAGATTTTATAGAGTTGATATTTCACTTCTATAGGAATTTTAAGCCTAATTTACACTTAAAAGTGGTACAAGTAAATATTTAGCCCACAGAAGAGGTACCCAGCCAAGTTAACATGGCTTCCTCATGGGTAATTAGGACCCAAAAGAAGCGATCCATGGGGGTCGAATTTGTATATATAAAAAACGAGGTTTTGATGTAGCCTAGAGAAGAATTTTCTATCATGACTGGGATTTAAAATCGTCATTGGGAAGTTGGACTGGCTTGGAAAGCCAAAATTGTGGAATTCAATGACTCAGTTGCTTAAGCAATGTAGTCATATAACCCCTTGAAGACGACATCCCATTGAACAATGTTGATATAAGTCGTTGAAAGGCACCATAATCATTGAATATATTGTAGGGGCAACATTGAAAGTAAAACATATTGTTGCCCTTCTATCAACGTTGATGTTTCAAAAATGGCCTATGTAGTGCATATTTTCAAAAAGTCGTGTATATTTTTAATCTTTGTCCTTTTAGTAACTTACCATAAGCTTTAATTAACCAAACAAAGTAACGATAACAATAATAACAATATGAGGTTCAGACAAAGATAAGAAATATAATCTATAGCCTTCCATAGTTAATTTGATTTTGTAAGCTAGATTATGCATTTTGTATCCCCTGGTTTTACTACCACATGAACATTATTTTTTGTAAACTATAGAGTTTACCTTTTCTCAAACAATTGTTTGTGTGAAATAGCAATATTAATGGAGGATACTTATGATTTGTTTAAATAAATGTTGTCTTAGAATTTGCTTATACGTTCAAC
>CAMOHE010045555.1:0-39020 GCA_946598075.1 Artocarpus hirsutus | reverse complement strand
GTGTTGTCAGCATAAATTTCAGTTTCTCAAAGGATAGGACGATATTTAGGTTTCGTTTCCAATCATTGTAATTCTTGCCAGTTAACATGTTCTTATCGAGTATCGACGATAAAGTGTTTTTAGACATTTTAATCTGCAATAAACATTCATATTCCAAATATAAGCAAGCATTCTACAATAATTTAGTAATATAACACAAACAAGTAAACATAAAATTGTGTTTATGTGTCAAAACCTTGAAAACATCACAATCTTACAATGATAATCCCTAACTCAAAATCCAACAAGCCGCTTGGGAGGACTTGCAAAGTTCAATTAGGAACACGGATACCCTCTAATTAATATATGCCATCCAAGGCCCGTCTAATCTAGCTTATATTAATAATCATTTTTTGTGGCCATTAATTTTATTAACAGAGCTCTTGGGGGAGGTTAATAACAAAATTAATCTTGAGTGTATAACTATCGTGTCAATTATTTTATCTATGATTTATAATCATCACATATGGGTGTACAATGAAAAGTCATGCTAAAATAAATTATCCTTACGGAGATCGAACCCAACACATGATGAAACCCTTTTCTAGGGGTCGGAACCACCATATGCTACCAATGGACCACCTATGGAGGCCATTGGTCCTCTTTTCAAAAACCTTATCTCACTCAATATTTTAAAAGTCAAGGTTTTATGTTAACATGCATGAACAATTTTTCATGAACGGCACTCCCTATTCTATATGGCATGTTATCAACATATATAGCAAATCATATTATAATGCAAACAAGTAAAACAACATACAAAGCCACAAGCAAAATAATAGATAAATAGTCATAATATTATAGTTCCATCTTAGAGAAAAGAAAATACTAATTATAGAAGATCAATCGAAACATGGATCATGTGGCATCTATCTTCAATTCTTCAATCCCTCATAGATCAAAATTTTTATTTTTCTGATCATCATAAAATTTCATATTTCTCAAAATTGTCTTAAAAATAAAATAAAAAACTGCATCAAAAGATACACCTTTTTTGCAAAAAAATATGTTAACCCGTGTCGGCCTGCCAAATTGGAAGTTCAGCCTACCAGTCTACGACCACCAGTCTGTCGATCTAAAGGGTTCAGCTTGCCAACCAAGCTGAAGCAACATTTTTCCAAAAAGTAGTTTTTAAGTAGTTTTTCAATTTTATTTTCAATAATTCAAAAACATAAAAATTTATAAACACAAAAAAACAATGGAACTCCTATCATCTCCATATTCTAGATCTTCACTTCGAGTGATTATTTAATTACAAAATTTTACAAATTTAAAATTAAAATAATAATTCCTAAATGGTGATGATAGACCGCCATCTAATTATATTAAAAACCTAAATACAAATTCTAAAATCTAAGAAACTATAACCAGCATAAATTAATTAATTAATAATTAATTAATAAATAATTTAATCAGCTATAATTAATTAACCATTCTCCATATAATCTCATGACAACCTTTAATTATATAGAAACTCTAGAGTACCAACTCTTTAAAAAATTAAATTCATGTATAGGAGAGAATAAGATCATATAATTTATGTATATAGCATGATCACGAACCCAAAAATCAACATAAAAACCAGGCTCTAATACCAATTGTTTGAAAATGAGTACGCAACAGAATTTTAAAAATTTTAAATTAGAGTATTTTTTAAAACACAAGTTTGACATGCTAAATACATAAATTAATGATAGATCTTACTAACCTCTTTTGTATACCAAAGTGGGCTCCAATCCGTGTAGAGAAGAACGTTTTAGAAGAGCTTCAACCAACTCGTCTTTTTTGTTATAATCTATCCATGATCAGAGTGTGGGTGGTCATATGTCGTACAGCTTTTCCTCTAGTGACTCTCCTTCTAACCACTTGAAAAGACCTAGAGCTAAGGTTCTTGATGTTAAACAATAGCTCTCAAGAAGTTTAAGAGTTTCTCTCACTAAAGTACTCACTCTTTGCTTCTTAAATTATCTAAATAACTAAGAAAAGTCACATCTATTTATAGTAGTTGAATTTGGGGTTAAACTTTATCAGATTAGGCCTCAAAATTTGAGTATGGATCAACTTCTAACGAAAAACATGTCAAAAATGTGTGTACAAATTATCGCATGATCAGCAAGCTGATTTGGGAGATCGGCTTACTAAACTTACTTAATCGTCAAGCGAAAGTTTCCTCCTAGCCTACCGAACTTACGATAATCTTGATCCTTAAGAATATCTTATTTTCTAATTGAGAATCTTAGATAAAGCCTAAATTTTAATTCAAATACCTAATAGAGAAGCTATCTGATTAAAATAGTCATATATAGATAATCTTTTAGAAATTAAAATATTATCCAAATAATTCAAGATATTTATCTTGAATTAATTTACAAAATTAATGTAACCAATAAACTAACATGAATTGTTAAATACAATCTCATTGAATTTAGCCAATCTAATAATTTAACATAAGTCAACAATATGTAGGAAAAGCATGTCGTATTGTTACAGGATTTATTATGAGCTAGCAAAAGGCACCCGATGGATATATATAGTTCAAGCTCCTATAATTATAAAATACAATACTCCAGATATATATTTTATAATTATCAACTCTAACACTACTCCACTAAAAGCATAGAGCTGTACTCTCGAACTATATAAAATTACAAAGCTTCAATAAGCTAACCGTTGATGATATATTACAATGTGTCATATTCCTATAGGATATTCATAATTGGCTTAAGAACAAATTCTATTTTACCTTTTCAATTATTTTTATCTTATATTCTATGATCAAATCATTGGGGTACTTACTATCCGTAGATAGTATACCATTTGATTACACCTATGTATCCAAATATTTGAGCACTCCAGTCTTCCAATTATAGGATAATGAATATAAGAGAATATCATTAACTCTACAAAAAGAGCTATGGATTCCATATCTATGAATAATAAGTCTACGTCAATCAAGAGTCATGTCTCCAATGCACTGATATGCTTATCATCGTTAAGTTGGGATGTCACCCTTTGGTACATCACAAGAAATAAGTTAAGATAACTAACCCATTAGTCATTTCAGGATTAAGACATAACATATATGATTGTCTAAACTGAATTGATTTGTATAAACAAAATTATTAACTAAATCAATTCGACTTTTATGTCCCGATCCAATACATTGTCTCTTATGACAATGCATCAATGTTTCTACTCGCAGAGTCCCACTCTAATGACCAAGACAAGCCATCTTTCGTTAAGAATGTAGATAATATAATAATCTTAGCATGAATAAAGTGCCTAAATTTATTTCCTCTATTGCGGATCTTATAATTTATACCATAATCTTTAAGATTCATGTCTTTCGTATAATCTATCTATCATATGCAGGATTCTTAAAGGTTTAGATTGATAGTCTCAAACTTTTGTTTTCTTATCATATATTCAATAGAAATGAACATAAAGAGGACAACATTTGGTATATAAATAATAAATAAACTCTTTATTAATAAAATATCTCCAAAAAATATTACAACATTTTAGTCCTTAGGGCATTATGTCTAACATGTTTAACATGTCAAAAAGTGAAAGCTGAACACCAACATCCCATAAGAGAACTATAGAAGATTACAATATCAGAATGGAAGTGGGATCAGATTACTATAGATTTAGTGGTTAGGTTACCCAAAACCACATGAATACATGATACCATATGGTTAGTTATGGACAGATTAACCAAATCTACACACTTTTTACCTATTAAGCTTAATAATATTATAAGTTAGTTGAACTATATGTTGCTCAAATAGTTAGATATCATGGAGTGCCAAAATCCATTATATTTGATTGAGATGGTCAAGTCACTTCCAAGTTTTGGAAGAGTGTTCATCAAGCAATAGGTACGAAACTCACCTTTAGTACAACATTTTATCCCCAGACCAATGGTTAATTTGAAAAAATACATGTGTTTTGGATTTCAAAGAAGGATGGGATAAAAAGCTTCCATTAATAGAATTTGTAATAAACAACAACTACCATGGTTCTATTGGTATGGCTCCATATGAAGCCTTCTACGGAAGGAAATGTAGATCACCACTCCATCGGTATGAAACTAGAGAAAAGGTGTTATCAACCATGGATTTTTTCCAAAAAACAACGAAAGATATGAAGTTGATTCAACAAAGAATGGAGACTGCTCACAGTCATCAGAAAAGTTATATTGACAAACAATGGAGACCCTTAGAATTCTACGTAGGGGATCTAGTTTTTCTCAAGATAGTGCCAATGAAGGGATAATGAGATTTGGGAAAAGGGGATAATTAAGTCTAAGATACATCGGACCATTTGAAATCTTAGAGAGAGTAGGCAATGTTGCTTACAAGTTAGCCCTATCACCTGAATTGGCATCTGTACACAATGTATTCTACGTGTCTATGTTAAAGAAATATGTGCTAGATCCATCACATATGCTCCAATATGAGTTAGTGGAAGTTAAGGAGGACCTGTCGTATGAGGAGAAACCAGTCCAAATTTTGACTCGAGAAGAGAAGGAATTGAGAAACAAGAAGATACCGCTTATCATGGTCTTATGGCACAATCAGTGGGTAGAAGAAGCAACTTGGGAACATGAGGACAAAATGAAAAAGAATTACTTGGAATTATTTTGATTTTTGAGGACAAAAATTTCTATTGTAATGCTTGAAAAAATATTTATTTAAATCTAAAATTTATTTGGATTTAAATAACAAATTTTCTATGATAAATTGTATTTTTCTAAAAATTATGATAAAATGAAATAATTATGGATATTACTAATGAGGATTATATACGTGAATTCTGTGCAATTTAAAGTATTTTAATATATAGATTTTGTAAGTATGAACACTCAAAAATTTGTAAAATACTCTCAGGATGGAATTTATATCACAATAATTATACGTTTTGTAGTATAAATTAGTAAGGAGAAATAAACGTTAATTAAAATGAATAATCATGCCATGGTCTAAGCAGTATAAAAATGATTAGTTTTCAATCAGAAAAACTAATAAAAGGTTTTTGTGTCTACCATTCATCAATTGATGAATACAGTGTAAAAAGACACACATCAATAAAGAAAATACATAGTATAGCAACATGGTACTGATAAAGGACAAATGCAGATATATGAAATACTATGTTAGGGACGTTAGTATGAGAAAAGTTAGTCAGTGTAATTTTAGAGTATTAAAAATAATGCATGTACAAGACTTTACACTAGCAGTATAGGAAAAATACAATGTAATGTAAATTTATACTGTGTAAAAAAAGTTGTGGGAGCTACTCACTCCACAAAGTTCATCAAGGAAACCTTGGGTAAATCCTAAACTCTACACTAAAGAAGTTATGTTTTCCTTGGTAGTTTGTTATGTAATAATAAAATAGGGACTATGACATGTTTTTGAGACACTATGAGATGTTTATGTGATTTGTATTATGTCTTGTGGTGGCGTAGGTTGTATGGAAACTAGGGTATATACACTTAAAAACCCTAAGTTTAAAAAAAAATTAACTAAAACATAATTTTTTGGTGTTTTATTGAAACTAATGGTTTTGATGGATTTTAAGGCAACTAAATTTTTGGAGAAGATTTGAGTTCTGACTGATACAGTAGAAATGATAATTTTTGTGAACAAAGGTTTGTAAAATTTGATGGGGTAAAATTGTAAAGTTTCTATTTTAGGCCAATTTTAAAAAATAGCCTAAAACACCACTATACAATCCAAATTTCGAGAAAGTTAAAACACAAAAGTTGTAAAACTAATCGTAACGGTTAAACATCACAAACAATTTTGGAAAATTCTACTTGATTCATGAGTTATGAATTTTTGACTTTTTAAACCATAAAATTTCTCTAAAAAAAAGAGATAAAAGATGGAAAAGTTTTTACTTTAAAAGGTTATGGATTTTGAAACTTTGGGAGTTTAAACCTTTTTTGGGAAAAAAAATTATTTGAATCTAAAGATGTAAAATAATCAATTTTGAAATCGGGGGCAAAATCATTAGATTTTCATAAAATGGGGATAAAATCGCAAAGTTCGTAAAGAATGGGTTTTTCCCTCAAAACAAGCATCGGTGTTTCAAACTCATTATCAATGTATGAAAAATAACACAATGTAAGTTTTAAACGATGAATGTAAGTTCGAGAAGTTTTAAAACTTGTCGAGGGCAAAAATGTCATATTCCTCAAAAACGGTTGAACGAAGCCCAAAACTCTTAAAATAGGAAAAAATGCCCATAATGGAAAATTTCGTCCTAACTTTAAGAGTGACAAGAAGACATTTGAAATTAAGTAAATAAGTTCTATTATACCTAAGTTTTTTTTTTTTAAAAAAATAACAACCATGGTAATAAACAAAGTTGGTAATTAGTGGTGATATTTAGCTATTGATAAGAAGGTCGATATTAAGTACGGTCGCTAATCATAAAAAATTGTCCAAACAGGACATGAAGGAAACTCTTAAAGGGGATGGGGAAAAATTGATTAAACACAGTACAAATAACTAGCAAGTACCAAATCCCATCTATAATGTGGATAGTAATAATATTCTCCTAAGAAAAAAGTTTAGCGTAAAAAAAGAATATATGTGTACCACATCCTAAACTTGGTAAGATTACACATTTTAAAATTTTTAAAATACAGCTAAATTTTTAAAATTTTTTAATAACAACAAAATTATAAAGTAATTAACATAATAATTTTCACATTTTAATTTTGATGGTATAAGTCATGCTAAAATTATCCTTTTTTAACTTTATATAATTACAATAGTAAAAGAATAAAATTTCTAAACTCATCTTTTTATACATACTAAAACAAGTAAAATATAAATTATGCAAAAAAAAAAAAAACTTTTCTTTACTTCCTCTCTCTCTGTTTCAACACATCTCTCCCTTGTTCTCGTTCTCTTCTTTGCTCCATGCTTTTTCTCTTTTATTTACTTTGTTGTTAAAGCTTATGCCTCGTTAAAGGAAGATTGCAATCGTAGGAGAAGGATGTTAGGGATCAAGATGATTGAGATGATAGAGGGTAGTGCTAGAGATATATGAGTGACAATGAGATATGTAGCTGTGAACCAACAACGATGATATTTGTGACGGTGATGAATGTTATAGAGGAGAAAAACTTGATGTCGTGAGTTTGGCCAACGTTGGCAATGTTTGTGGCTGAGATTTGTCACGAGATAGGCATGATTTTGTAGATCATCGTATTCTAAGCATGATGGAGTGGATGGTGTCAATAGACACATGCCAGGGGTAGCCGATGCATGACTAGCTATGGGAGTAAAGAGAAACAATTATTTTTTGTTGGATCGTTGTTGTTTTGTTCTCCTCTGTCACTTCCTAGGATCACCACTATTGTCATCGTCATCGTTGCTGTTGCCATAACAGTGAACTCTGGTGTTGGAAGTGATAAAAGTTTGTTGATGTATTTTTTAAAAAACATCCTGGTACTATATAAAAAATATCCAGGTAGGACATAAAATATCTCACGGACACAAAAATATCCCAATAGAACATGAAAAATATCTAGGTAGGAAATAAAGAATATCCAATAGGATCCAAAATATCTCGATAGGACACAAGGCATATTTCGATGGGACAAAACATATCTCGCCAGGTTTATAGTATAATAGTTTTTCACATTTTGTCACATACGTAAAAATTGGAGTAAATTAGGTGGTGTACCACTTTTTAATTACCATTATTGTGTTACATCACTTTTTTTAACTCTCTTTGATTCATACCATTTTTCTAGCTACAATGGCAGACATACCCTTATTTTTTTTTTGAAGTGCCAACATACTCGTACATAGTACATATTTGCCTAACCCCAACATGAAAAACTTAGGAACAACAATGTCTTTGTATTCATTGGAAGTGATTTGTTTCAAACTTTCTCAAAGAAATGTTAAAATTGAACAACAATACCACAAAAGTCATGTTTCGTAAATTAACCCTAAAAATTGAGTCTCAAATTTGTTAGAGGAATTTTCATAAATGCCATCTTTTAAAATTTAGTTTTATAGATGCAACATATGTTTTTTGTGGCACAACTTAACATGTAATATGAATGATTGTGTGACATAAACTTTTCTAAGAGTTGCATAATAAACATCTTTTAAAAGAGTGTCATAACATGTAATCTTCTTAATTGGTTATGTCTCAACTTGAATAAGGGGAATTTTCATAACTGTCATATTTTAAGATTTACTTTTATATCATGCATGTTGATTTATTTTTATAAATGTCACGTATATTTATTTGTGACATAACTTAACATATAATATAAATGATAGTATAGTATAAAATTTTTTAAGTGTGGCATAAATAAATATAATTTTTTAAAGTGTGGCAAAACATGTAATTTTCTCCTTGAATAACAACCAAGGCCCAACAGAGTCAAGGATAGAAAACCCAAGAAGTTGAAAAAGCCTAGTGAATCCAACAGTTCTCTTACTCAAGTCCATTCTCAAAGCAATATTTACAAGATGAATGCTAGCAGCACACTCTTCAATCATTGCCTAGCATATAAAATTTATTAACATTATAAATTATTATTTAAACAACAAATAAGATAATGGAGTTTGTGTGTTAAGTGGTGAATGGAGAAAGTGAGAAAGAGAGTGCAATTAGCACTTCTCTATTTACAAATAGGGTATTTGGCACTGTTGCTTCTAAACTTGTCGTTCATCTGTAATTTCTCTTGAACTTTTAATTTCGACAAGTTGCCTCTGAACTTACAAATATTTAGCAAATTATATCTCATGATAGCAAATTTAAGTTTTTGATTAAAATTGATACGCGATTTTTACATAGGTCATTAATTAATAGTATAAAAGGGTTTTTTCATATAAATATTAACTCAAAATTATATTAAAATCAAAAGTAATTCAAAATTTTATATTTTAATGTAAGCTTAATTAAAATATTAACCATAATAATTTGGGTTTACATGCTTAGAAATGACCATTTATGTTAATAATTAATTATTTATGTAAAAATTATATGTTAATTTTTGTTAAAAAGCAAAAATTACTATCAATAGAAGGTAATTTATTATAAATTTATATAATTTATAAATTTAGAAGTTAACTTATCAAAGTTAAAAATTTGAGAGGACATATCGTAATCACGTGACAAGTTGAGACGGCGAACAGTGTCAAATATCTTTACAAATACAAAAAAGTCCCCTCTTATGCCCTGCAGGGTTGCACGGTGAGGAAACATCAGTCAGTCACAGAGTCTGTCAGAGAGAGAGAGAGAGGGGGGAAAATGGAGGAAAATGGGAGTTCCGGAGGCGGAGGGGAAGGGGGAGGAGCAGCGGAAATGAACGGAGAGATGTTTGGGACGTGCCTGAGCAGCTTGGTGGACAAAGGAAGCGTGGAAAGCCACAGGTACTACCTCTCTCGCATAACCCTCTTGGAAATGCTCAAGGACAGAGGCTATTCCGTTCCTACCTCCGACATCAATCTCTCTCTCCACGACTTCCGTCTCATCTACGGTCAAAGCCCCGACGTTGACCGCCTCCGCTTCGCCGTCACCCATCTCTCCGACCCTTCCAAGAGGGTAATAATTACTGATAAATTTTTCTTTTGGGTTTTCTATTTTTTTTTTTCTGTTTTCCTTTCGAGAAAATGAGAAAAGGAGGGGGGAAAATTTGTGTGTTTGTTTTGTTTTGTGCTTTTGTAGCCTTTTCTATTGCTTTTGGAGTCCTGCTCGTCTTTTGCGCGCCGTTCAGTGCTTTCTTTGTCTTGCACAAAATTATATATGGTGACAGAAAATTGTTTATTGTTTAAGTTCATCTGATTTTTTTTTTCCTGATTACCAGTTCTGTATCGAAATTCCTTTCAGAAATCAATCATAGATGATATTCTTTGCTTATCTAAGCAAAGTCAGTGGAGAAATCTTTCTTGTAGACTATATTAGTCAAAATTGTGCATTAGCCAAATATAAGAAGTAAACAAATATTCAAAGTTGCGAGGTATTTTAGTTTTTGGTGATTTGGGGGACATGGCAGTTGTTTTTGTTGTTGTTGTTGTTGTGTGTATGTGGAGAAATTGAAAAATGGCTGAGTTTTTGGACTAAAAAATGGTCGTTTTTGGTAAATCATATAGTTTCCAACTAAAATTAAATGGTACTTTAAAACAAACCCACAAATTGTTCATGGCTTTTAAAACGTCTCAAAATGAGATTCTGATTTATCAAATTGTTCTGAATTATCCACAATTAGTCATTCTATCTATCCAAATAATAAAATCTCAATGAAAGAATGCTCATGAGGACCATGTGCGATTGAGCAAGAATTAATGTTGTGATTTTACTTGTCAAGGCACGACTTTTAAGAATGAAATCATGTCTTTTTCCGTTGAGATTTTGACAATTGAATTTATGAAAGGACTAATAAGTCATGTCTTTTTCCGTTGAGATTTTGACAATTGAATTTATGAAAGGACTTGTTTGGAAAAATTTGGTAGATCGAGGAGTTGTTCTAAGAAGTTTAGAAGTTAAAGGACCAAAATGAGACTTGGCCCCCAAAAATAGTTTCGATAATCTATCTGCTAGTATGCATGTTTTATCTTCATTAAATTTCGATTGCTGTTTAAACCAGAAGACAAAAAAAGACGCTGATATTATAGGTTCATTTTCATGGTTTTATTTCTATTGCAATTCTTCGTTGGACATTGGCGTATGCGTACTTGGTGTGGTACCGTATTATCTTAGTTCATTTGCTGGAATATTGTCTATAATACACTTTACTAAAATGTTCATTTCAGTTGTTAGATTCTTTTGATTCTTGAGCATGGTTTGCAGGCACAAAAGGCAGAACAAGGAGCAGTCTTTTCGTGCCTTTGTTTCTTTCTTTTTCCATTTGCAGAAGTTTGCTACATGTCATAGAATAATAATAAGAACTCTTTGGTTATGTCGGATATTGGGTTTGACATTGTTTTGATAGCAGATTCTTGTCATTTTTTGTGGGCCTGGTGCGGTGAAAGTGAATACTGTCAGAGGCATCGCTGGTCAGATTGTTAATAAAGACTCTTTAACTGGTCTGATTTTGGTATTGCAAAGCCAGATGACAAATCAAGCTCAAAAAGCTGTTGATATTTTGCCATTCAAAGTTGAAATCTTCCAGGTTGGTTTCTTGACGTTAATTAAGAAAACAGTTAAAAACTATTTCAGGGGATGCTTTCAGTATCAATTGCTGATTTCTTATCAGGCTCAATTCTATTGTTTAGAAATTAAAGATCTTTATTTTAGTGATCCTTTTTTTTTTTTTAAAAGAGAGGACTGGCCATTTATCATTACTCTGTAAAAAATTAAAATTAATGGTTCCTAAGCTAATTTTATGTTTTATTGAACTGCTTTCAGTCTTACTGTTTCTGTTGGTCAGCTTTTTAGAAGGTCCGGCTGTTGCTCTTCTAATATCTCATGGCTTGGTTTTGTCTCAGATCACTGACTTGCTTGTAAACATTACAAAGCATGTGTTGAAGCCAAAGCATCGGCTATTGACTGAGCAAGAGAAACAAAAACTTCTAAAGAAGTACAGCATTGATGCAAAACAGGTCAGTCTCATTTTGCTATATTTGGAAAGGAAAGAACTTTTTCAGCTTGCTTTGTGCCTAGGCTGTATTTGGTAAGGGGGAAAGAAATGCATGTAACCTAATTGGTGAGCAAAATAGAGAGGAAGGTGAGGACCTTCTCCTATAGTGTTTGGTGTGGATTCACTCCAGTAATCCCTCCATACTGGGAGGGCTCAAAATTGGGGTTCTACAAAAGATTTGAAATCCATTACCTTCCATTCCTCTTCTTTTTCTTCCTACGAAACAACCATAGGTCTTTAAATTTCTCTACTAATCCTCTCACCCTTATCCCTTTCACATTTCCTTCCTCCCAATCAAGCTTTTAATCCGATGAATTTTCTTCCATTGTTTGTAATTCATTATCAAACTTCGTGCAAAGTTCCAAATCGAAGAAACTGATTAGCTATTAGTATATATACCATGAAAGCCAATTGGTCGGAGTTTAACATTAGCGCCTAGTGGTGGGCCTTTTGCTTTAAATTTGGTCGTAGTTTAACCATCTCATGGATCTAGGTCCCTATACCGTTCAAAGTGCTTTGATGATGATGAATTATTGAATCTTGCATACTTGTCTTGTTGGATAAAATCGTATTCATACATTCCCACGCTTATTCTCATGCTTCGACATGGTACATACATTGCTTGAATGATAACGGTGACTGCTTTTGCAGCTGCCTCGAATGTTGAAGACTGATGCAATTGCACGGTACTATGGACTTGAGAAGGGGCAGGTGGTAAAGATTATCTACAGTGGCGGAATTACCGACTCCTACATCACCTACCGCTGCGTGTGGTGATTCCTTTTTTGTGCAGTTTCGGTTTTTGTAATGTACTGTTGATGTTGTATGAACTGTGGGTTTTGAGTTGTGACTGCTGGTAGATATTTATGGCCCTTTTGCCATTTCACTCTGCATCTTTTGTGGCCTAGATATTCCGTGCTTTTCTTAAGATATAAAATTACAACCTCAATCTGTGGCTTGAAAATGTAAAAAAGGAAAACATAGGGTAAGTGTTTGATGAATTTTGCCTTTCATTCCACAAACAATGTTTTTTTTAACTTCCACTCAAAAAGAATGTCATTTTGTCTTTCAAAGTTTGCTAGTGTTTTTTTAAACAAAGACGTGTTTTGTTGTTTATGCATTGTGGAGAGCGTTGTTTGTACGGCAATCTTTGCCGTCATTTTTCTCCTAAACATAGGTTTTACCAACTATATTTTTTAATGTCAACTTTGAAATCCGCAAATTATTTTAGAGATGCATGGAGTTTTACATAGCAAACTCTTATCGATGAATTAGCTAGGAAACCTTGCTTGTTTTCTTCGGGGTTGGATGAAATTAAGAAACTCAAAAGCATGAAAACCCATGTCCTTCCTCTTTTTGCTTGTAAAAAAGGATCATTAGAGTCATCCAATTAATCTTCAATTTTACTCAAAGAATAAGCTCATATTTCTCCATCATTCCACAAGCCCAATGCAGCAGAGTTTATTAACTTAGCAAGGACTATTAAAGTGGGCTATAGAGAAATAAACCTTGAGCCCATCTTAAGAGGAGAAAAAAGACAAAATCCTAACTACTAGAGAAACCTATTGGTGGTGAAAACACATATGTGCTTCACTAAAGGAAATGTTGTTTCTTGGTTTGGTGTTTGAAGATTTTTTGAAACTTGTTGTAACAAAAATAATTACCAAACTATCATGTTTTTGATCATATAAAAAGATAAATATCCCTTAAATTTATATATAATAATTAAAATAGTCCTTTATAAATTAATTAAATTTTGGATCTTTAATTAAATGTTATTAGTACGGTCTAATCTCATTTATAATGAAATAGTTTTATCCAGACAATTAATATAGAGATATTAAATTAGAGGTATTTTATATAATGAGATTATATAGGACTGAACTAGAGAGATTATATAGGACTGAACTAGAGGAATTATGAATATCTAATAATATTCCGTTATATATAAAGTGTTTAAATTTATCGCTATGATTATCATATATAAGATAATCTTAATCTTTAGTATTTATCAAACTTCTATTTATGACGTTATGTTTTTTGACTTGCTCGGTAAAATTTGTCTATAGACAAATTATAACTTTACATCTTAGAAATATAATGGAGTAAATAGCTGAGAATGGTAATACATATATTGAATCTATTCCTTCCTATTAGAAGTTAAAAAAATAGTTCTCTTGAGTGATGATTCATGGCTTGAATAATAGAGCACTCATTTATAATAAGTTTATAAATTAACTGTTCATTAGAAAATCATTGGAACTTAATAATAAAGAAATAATAAGAGAGGTTAACGAAAATTGAACCTAGCTTTTACTATAAACTATTTATGGATGATTAACTTATATGTAATGATTATACTAATGGACTACTCGGTGTTTACTTTGAGTAATTATTACTATAATTTCAAGAGTGCAGTTTAGGTTTTTAGTAGAGTAACTTTGAAACTAATAAATTTAACATATTGATTAAAGAGTTTAATTGATTGTCAAATTTGTTGGAGCTTGAAATTATAGATACATAGGTTCTTAATGCCGACTCTACAAACACGGTGGATTAAGTATACATTAATAAATTACGTTGAATTTAGAATTGTTGAATTTTAAATTAAATTTCTCACACTATAAACATCAATATGACATAGAAAAATATTCTTTGTGACACTTGACATAAAAGGTGACAAATGTTGCCATATTAATTGGACAATGGTTAATTAACTTTGAATTAATTAATTGTATTTAATTAATAAGATTAATTGAATATATTTTAATTTTGTGATATACAAAGTGGTATGACCATATGTTATCTAAAACTACATTGAGAATAATCCTTAATGGTTGACACAAAATCAATTGATTAATTAATTTAAAATTAATTTTTTAAATAAATTTGATTTAATAAAAAAAAAAAAGGAGGATCACGGTGGATATGATATCCACCCGCTGCATCATAATTGATCTTCCTTTTCTCTAAGTGGGAGGCATAGGTGGATGATGTTCCACCAACTCCCACCCCTTTCTCGGAAGATCATAAATGATACGCCATAAGGGCTATGCATCAAATAATAAAAACTAAGGGAAAAGAATGGATACGGATGCATAATCCACTTGCTCCAACAATTGCCCATGGCATGTTTATTATTTTCATCATCTTCTATATATATATATATATATATATATATCAAATATAAGCATGAAATGGAAGAAGTCTGAAGAGTCAGGCGGTGACTTATCGAAAGGAGAGAGTCTTGAGAGCCCAATTTTTTAGAGAAGAGAAAAGTTATTTCTTCGAAGAGAAAAACTAGTGTAGTTATTCTCTTGTAAATTCTTGCTATCATGTATTGAGTATATAGCAGATTTAGAAAAAGTGTGAAAGTAATATTTGTTACTGTTTGACGTCTATTCGTCAATCCATTAGTGTGGAGATTTAACTTGAAAGATTTAAAGCCTCAAATTTTAAAGCACAGATACCCAAATAAGCTTCAAAAGGTTCGAATCTATAGTTTTTTATGCTATATATTAATTAAAATTATATACCTATTTTCGATAATGAAAATTTTGTTTGCCACCGATCTGTATATCTGTCGTGTTTATATGCAACATCACCCACAAATAGTACTGGAGCTGGTTAATAGTGTATATAATTTTAATTAACATGATTTTTATGTTGATAAAATCATGTTCTTGTTGCATGTGATGAACAATTGATTTAATAGTTTTTTGGTCGTTAATTATGCGGTGCTTTTATGATTTAATATTTTCAGTTTTGAATAGATCAAGAATGCATAAACCCACAAGGGGAACTTTTGTAATTTATTTGTTTCTTATTTTTTCCCTGTAATATATACTGTACAAGACCTTCATGTTAACGTACCATCATAGAGACATGACGTAAGAAGAAAAGTTGCAGCTGCTCGGTTTTGAACCATTAGTATTGTTCGGTTTTGAGTTTGGCGGCACTTGGCCTTGAACCTCCATGGCTCGACCTGCGGGTTTTATTTATTTATTTATTTATTTTTTTTATTTTTTTTTTCCAAAATTGCTGGGACTTTGTGAAAGAGGATATGCTAAAGGTTTTTAAGGAATTTTACAGAACTGGTGTGGTTAACTCTTCGGTTAATCATACTTTTCTTTGTTTGATTCCCAAAAACTCTGATGCGGAAAAGTGAAGGACTCTAGACCTATTAGGCTTGTGACGAGTATTTATAAGTTTTTGGCTAAAGTTTTAGCTAATAGGTTAAGGGAGGTGCTTGGGGATACTATCTCTTCTACTCAAGGAGTTTTTGTTAAGGATAGACAAATCCTTGACGTGGTCTTGGTTGCCAATGAGGCTGTGGAGTTGAAAAGGACTATGATCATGTGAGGTGGAACTTCTTAGATTTTACATTGGAAAAAAAAGGTTTTGGCTCGAGATGGAGGAAATGGATGAGAGATTGTTTGGAATCTGCAAACTTTTCGATAATGATTAATGGTAGATCAAGGGGAAGATTTGGTGCTTCAAGGGGTTTACGTCAAGGAGATCCTCTCTCTCCTTCTTTATTTACTATAGGGGTGGATGTGTTGGGCAGATTAATGGATAAGGCGGTGGATGGGGGGTGGTGCTTGGTTTCAAACTTGGAAGGGAGGAGGTATCGGTTTCTCATGTGCAATTTGCTGATGATATGTTGATCCTTCTAGAAGCTAATATGGCTAATTTGAGAAGTGTCAAAAACATTCTAAAAATGTTCAGTTTGTGTTCTGGCTTGAAAATAAACATGGGAAAGAGCACAATTGCGGGCATTAATGTTGACGGAGACGTTGCAAAGAATGGCCTCATATATAGGGTGTAGGGTGGGGGTGACGGCCGATGAAATATTTGGGTCTTCCATCGGGTGGTAATCCGTTAGGGATTTAATTTTGGACTCCGGTGATTGAGAAGGTTTCTAAGCGCTTAGATAATTGGAAAAAATCTTTCTTGTCTAGAGGGGGGAGACTAACATTGACACAAACAGTCCTTGCAAGTATCCCTACTTACTACATGTCCCTCTTTAGGTTGCCTGGTGCTCTGGCAGAGATTTTGGAGACTATGAGGAGGAAATTTTTATGGGAGAACCAAGGGGAAGGGAAGATTAGTGGCCTTGCCAATTGGGACTTTGTGTCTAGGACTAAAAGAAAAGGAGGATTGGGGATTGGAAACCTTAAGGCAATAATTAAGGCACTTTTGGGTAAATGGTTATGGCGTTTTCCTCTTGGGCAACACTCTTTATTGGCTAAGGTTATCAAGAGCAAGTATGGGATGCATTCAAATGGATAGGATCCAAATATTGTGTATAGAGGATCTTTTAGGAATCCATTGAAGTTTATATCTCAAGGGTTAGGGGACTTTCTCAAACATATAAGGTGGCAGGTGGGAAATGGGATCAGAATTCGCTTTTGGAAGGATGTGTGGTGTGGAATTCTTGCGCTCGAGCAAGCTTTCCAACAATCAAGAAGTTCGCATTGCTGATATTTGTTGTGTTTCGAGTATCCATGGTTTAAACTGGAATTTTGGTTTTAGAAGAAATCTAACTGAAAGTGAGATAGAAGAGTTGAGTTCCCTTTTGCCGGCTGTGGAGTCTTTGGGTGTTTGGCAAAGTGGTGGGAACTGCGGTTCCCACCACAAAATCAGTTATGAACAGTAAAAAGCTCTTACATGCTAAAATAATAATAAAAAAAATTGCTACAGTGTAAAATTCTTATATGCTACAGTAAAAGTGGTTCTCACCACTGGTTCCCACCACCTTCCAAACACCCTATTTAACTCCAAGGCTTTCTGTTCCTGATAGGCGCATTTCGTCTTGTGATCCCTCGGGCTTCTCCTTTTCATCTTTTTTTTTTTTATTTGTTCGAAGTTTGACATTTTTGAGTCTTAATTTTATTTGGAAATAGTGTTCCTTTTGGCTTGTTTTTCATAGAAAGTCGAATTCTGCTGTTTTGGTTCAAAAAGGCAATCCCCATATGGCCCTCTCTCCATCCTGGTGTGTTCTGCGCAGAAGGGGAGGTGAATCTCTAGATCATATCCCATTGCACTGTTCGGTGGCCAGCTTTCTGTGGAATAAATTGATTTGCGAGGCAGGTTTTCAGTGGGTATCTCCGCAACATTGCAAAAATCTGATGATGGAAGAAATGGTCGGATTTGTATCCAACGAGAAAGCTAAAGTCTTATGGAAATGTACGATGACCTCTCCCATGTGGACTTCATATTTGGAGAGAAATTGGCGTATTTTTGTTCATGACATGTTTGAGAAGGCAAAATTCTTGGGTTCATTATGGGCTGCATCGGATAAATAATCCAATGGATACCCTTTCACGTCGTTTATTATTAGCTGGAGAGATGTTATTCGTTTTTAAACTTTGTTTTTTGTGTGTCTGGGTGTTTTTGTCTGTTTTGTATTTTTGCTGTTAGTCTTTTTGTTTTTCTCTTTTCTTTATCATAGGACTTTCTCTTAATCTTTGTATCTGATCTTTATCAATATATAGTGTTTTCTTATAAAAAAACAATTATTTATATGTAAAAACAATCATTTTCCAAATTTTCAAAAACTTTGGCATCTACTTAAAAATGCAATTTACCTCCCAAATGCCTTCTTTTTATTTTTTATTTTTTTCCTTTTCAAGCCTCTTTTTCCTTTTTTTTATTGTAAGCCTACGTATTTTCTGATTTTTGGACCTTGACAAGAAAATTTCTTTCTTTCTTTCTTTTAACACTTGAGTTCCTTTTTACTTTTTTTAGTCTTTTTTTCCTAAAATTTTATTCTATTCATTTGGCCTTTTTCTTTTGACTTTCCTCTTAAAAATTTGTGACTTCAAATAAATATTCGAATGCACTTTTACCATTAGAAACAACATTTGTCTTGCTTGAGACCCCTCGTTGTTATTGTTTTATCCTTCTTTTACTTGTTTTTCTTTTTTCCTTTATTTTCGTCCCCTTTTTCGCTTTTTAGGATGTCGACCAATTTTTTTTTTTTGGTTCAAAACTTCCTTATTTATTTTTCGTCAATTTCAATTGCTTTTGATTTTTTTCCCACTAAAATTTTATTCTTTTTATTATGATTCCCCTATATGTTTTATATGTCCCCTGTTGAAATACATTCTCTCTGTTTTTATTAATAATACTTCTATTGTTCATCACTTTTGACCAAAACATACGCTTCAGTTGACAGTTTTTTTCTTCCCCCTATTTTAAACATTTTTTCACACGTCCCTCTCAACTAATATTTTCTCATAAATAACTTTTCTCTGAATTATCTCTATACATGTATCTCTTATCTCGATACAAGTATCTCTCACTCATTCTCTCTCTCTTCAATTGTCCTTCAGCTTAAATAATATATATATATATATATATATATATATATTTTCTACGACTATCTCTATTATTTCCTCATATATCTCTTAAATAATTATTTTTCTGTTTGCCCGTTAAAATTGTTATTTTTTTTTGAGAGTGGAACTTCATTTATACTAATAATAGTACAAACTAAGTCGCATATGTTGCCCAATTGGACAAAATTTATCCTCGATCAAAACTAGATATACCGGCACATACATAATAACATAAAGGGACAAAATACGGGAGTCGAGACCTAAAAGGGAAAGCTCGACCGAGGCTCTTTACGACAACTCATCGATCAACAAACCCGATCGACTAAACCTAATACCTCTTAAGTGGAAACATAAACAACCTAGACTAGGTACAAATCTAGCTGAACGTAATTATATAACTTGCTTACATCAAGTAGGTATACCACACACCAAACAAGTCCAAAGATGAGAAAACTATCTCCATTATTACAAAATGTTCATAACTAAAACACCAAAAAAAAAAAAAAAAAAAAAAAACACACGGGGATAGCAGTATCATTGCCTTTATTGAACAAACAAAACTAAACACACAGAGATAGTCAGATCTATACTTGTAAATTTTTTTTTGGAGAAGGAGGGAACTAACCCATCTTTAATTGAGAATAAAAATAAATAGATCAAAATGTACGTGTGTTTAGTAAATAGCCCACTTAGTTTAAAACAAATTTTATTTTTGTATAGAATGATATAAGAGAGTAACATAAACAATAGTGCGATGACAAAAAAAAAAATGAAAAGAAAGAGAAGAAGAAAAAGAAGAAAAAAGTAGTAAAATAAAAAATTTAAGTGCTTAAGAAGAGTATAAGATTTTAAATTTGCTATTTACTTCAATATTTTTAAAACTGAGCTTACTTATATCAAGAATTAAAGCTATGCTATTGATGTAATATCTCTTTTTTTAATAAAACAAGTCCCGTTTAATGCATGAATTTGAATTATATTAATTTGAATATTTTGATTTGAGTTGTAAAGTCTGAACTATATGAGTCAAATTGCATGCAATCCAAATTGGCGTTTCGTTATGCTGTTTAATTCTAAACTCAAGTTGGAAATAAAATCTTAATTTGTGTTTGATAAGTGTCTAGAATTGTAATTTGAATTGTAAATTGGCATTTGGATATCAAAATTTTAATTCTGATCAATTTGGAAATAATTTATAAAAAATAAAAAGTAATTAAAAGTGGCTTTTTTGCATGGGTTTTGGACAAAACCAGAGTCTATTGAGTCATTGTTACAACACCTCATGTTCATTGAGCCGGATTAGCTTCATCCTCGTCAAAACCAAGCCACGGTTCACAGCATCTTTGCCGTGGACAACGCCTCCTTGTCATCTCTCACCACCCTCACACGTTTGCTACCAACAGCAACCTCAACGATGACGGACGCGGAGCTCGCTTACAGAACATCAGAGTCTAGATGGGGACTCACTTACATAAAAGGTCACATATGCAATAAAATGGATGAAAGACCAACTCCCTCCTAAAATGTCATTTTACCTACTATAGAAATTTAAACGAAAGTTTGAGCACATAACGGCTCCTTTTCTTTAAAACCAAAAATCCAACCTGTAAGAAAACAATTCACAAATATATGATCAGCATGCCATAATTGCAAAATGGCCCACTCAAAGCATACATATCACTTTGAAGATCATCAATTCATCCAATAATTTTTAATATATACAATAAATTTCTGATAACCACATGATCCACATATATATATATATATATATATATCAAATTCTAAAGTAATTTTACAAAGTAAAATCTATCTATCACCAGTTTATATGTGTCCCGATGATATTCTCCTTCTAAAATTACCAATTTATAAAAACAAAAATATCAAAAAAGATGAGTAATAGAATGTTTACTGATTCAGTCAATGACATTATGCAGTGGAAAAGACTTCGTTTCACAAAACTTTGTTTTGTGATGTCAAGCATCGAAACTTTAGGATGTTGGAAATCAGCTGGAAAGACAACTCCTCAAATTTGGAGGGTTGGGTCAACTATTGACCAGCCAAACCCATCCATCAATAGGCATGACCAACGTCCCGAGGATGGATGATAGAAGAGGTGGGTAATGTTCCCAGTGAGAGGAACATATTTCTTGTGATGGTCTCATAATATGACATCTGTTTTTCCAGAAAATGCAAAAACTTGTTGAAATACAAGGTGGCAGCAAATCTGGAACTTTTCAATGATGATTGGGTCGGGGCTTGGAGGGGTTTTAAAACGCTTAATCATGCAGTGATTGTTTGCCCAAAAGGAACAAATAATTATATTAGATATGTGCTACAAACAATTGTACTAAATGTGTCTTGAAAGATTTAGAATAATTTTTAAAGACCTATGTGCTACGTTTTCTATTAACCATTCTTTCAGATCAGTAAATTGATACCAACTCATGATTCCGTTATATAAATTAATTATCTACTCGATATTCAATTGTTTGTAAATGTAATATATGTGTCCCGCTTTTTTTGATAATTATATTTAGAAAGATGACTTGGTTGAAAAATAAGCATGAGATTGTATGTTTTCATTGTTGTTATGATTATGTGATTATAAATCATTTCTTGTTATGGGATGCAATTTATTTTATGTTGGTGTCTATATTTCGTATAGATGCTTGATGGTATTTTTTATTGGATGAATCTTCTAGAGGAGTTAATCATTACCATAATTTCCCTACTAGTTATTTTTGTTGTCTTAGATTATTGTGAAAATAGTGAAATTAGCAGAAGTGAGCTGGTAGTTATGTGTAGAAGTTTTCATAAAATTTTTGGCAATACGCTATCGCCGTTTTAATTAAAATACAATTAATATATAAATTTATATAAATAACATATCTCTTTTGAAGCGATTAGTTGTGATAACTTGAACTCTTTAATGCCTTAAATCTTCCACGACTAGTCTTCGATTGCTTGAAGGGACATGTGGGCGTTTAAGGTTTATGAGAAGGAATCACACACTCTTTAAATTTAGGTCATTGGTTTATACTCAATACATAAAAAACCAAGGGATGATTATAGAAAATACTTCTCTCTATGCTCTCTCTTTCTAAAACTCAGAAGGAGAATTGGAATTGGAATCGATAATAGAGCTCTTCCTAAGCACCTATTTATAGATGCATAAAAGGAATTCTATTATGATTCAGAGTTATTCAAAATAACCTTGAAGCTTGTCTCCATCTTTTCCTTCTTTTTTTTTTTTAAATCAAAAAACGTTTAATTAAAAAAAAATCTATGCACATCATATGATCATCCAATGGGCCAGGAAAAAGATACGTTCGAAGTTAAAAAAAAAAAAAATTTCTTTTCTTTTTCAAGCCTAGCACAGGGATTAATCCTAAGATAACATACTCTTAGTATAGGTCTCACCTACACTGTGTTATCTAATTAAATAATCACATTATTTAATATTCCGAGTATGTATTAATTTAAAACTAAATTAATACTTCATTACCTATATGTTCAATTAATTTATGAAGATAGCAGGGGGTACTATGAACATATAATTTTAAGTTCAAATAAAATTTATAATTAATTAACAACTTAACTGATTTATCAATTTTATTAATCCCAAAGTTACTCCACTAAAAATTTGAAATTGTACTCTTGAAAATTATAAATGTAATTTATTCAAAGAATTGAATCGTCCATTGATATAGTCATTGTATATAAATTGATCCTTCATAAATAATTCATAATTAGAATAAGGTAAAATTCATTAGCCTCTCTAATTATATCTTCATCCTTGAATGTCCTTGATTCTCTAATGAATAATAAATTTATAAACTTAATCACAAATTAAGTACTCATATTATTCAAGACCCGATTCAATAGAGAATTATTTATCTACTTCTCGTTAGAGAACGAATGGATTCCATTTTATAATATTAACATTCCAAGCTACTTATTTTATTATGTCTTCAAAATATAAGGAATAAGATTAGATTCTTAAATTCGTACTGAGTAAATCAAAAGACTTAATTCTATAAATAAAAGTATGCTAATAACTCAGGATTAAGATTATTTTATATATGACCATCGGTCGATATAATTAAAACTTGTTATTTTTTAACGAAAATTATTTAGCCGTTCATATCATATCATGTCACAATCTTATATAATCTCATTATATACAATGTACTCATTTAATTACTTACTCCATTAACAGTTTAGATAAGATCGTTCCATTTTAATGGAAATGACCTACACTGATAACACTCAATGAAAGATTTCATATTTTAATTAAATAATTAATTATATGTTATTGGCCATTTTAAATTATCACTCTCTTGTATATAATACTTATATACAATATTTAAGGTCACATAGATAATTATGAAATTTTAATGATATATATAAAGTATTCAATAATACATACACGCAAATGTAATGAGAAATTCACTTTATTTATTTATAAATATGTCCTTACAAAACATTATATGCTTTAGGAGTTTCTATCCTAACAGTTCTTTGTGTGATTTTCTCCATGTGTATGTATTTTTTTTTTTTTGTTTAAAAGATCTAGATCTTCCTTCTTTAATTGTTTTTTTAAAAAGAAAGAACAATAAAAAATTCTTGATTACATTGGATATAGTTGTCTCGTTTTTCAAATATTAGTCTTCTGTTATAAAACAAATGCAAAATAACTTAATTGCAAAGCATAAAATAGAGAGATATAAAAGAAATGGAGAGAAAGACAATCTTATTATTCATCATCTTATGTACAAATATAAGCTCTCAATGGCTATATATAGGCCAAACATCATAAAGTAGAAGAAGTCAAAATTCAAGAGTTATAACAACAAAATAATTCTAACAGAGTGAAAATTGAGAGATTATGGAGGTTATAAAATTCCAACACTAATGATCATTAAGATGGAGATAATGCAATTCATGAGGGTGTTAGGAATATAAGCATCCATACTTATAAACTTATTTATTCATAACACTCCCCCTTGGATGTTCATCGCTTAAGAATATATGCCTTATTAAAAATCTTATCAGGAAAAACCAAGTGGGAAAAAAAATCCTAGTGAAGAAAAAAAAAGTACATTATTTTATAAGATTTAGCTTAGAACTGTCTTGTTAAAAACCTTACTAAGAAAATCTGATGGAACAAAACCTATGCAAAGGAAAAAAAGAACATCAATAGTCTCCCTTTCATATCAACATGTCTTCTTCAACAAAATTATATGCAAAGATCTTTTAGTTGATGCATACTAATCTTGCTCGCTTATTTCTCAAAGGTAGTTATAAGAAGTATCTCTATACAAATTTCCCAAGTTGTAACTTAAACAAATTTGATGAATATCATCCTTTAAGGACTCATGTATGAAAAAGAGCTATTGGGAAATGTGTTTTATTATGTTACCTTAACTTGGGTGATAAACGTTACATTCTCTTCATATAACGCCATCGGACTTCCATTGTTGAATAAAAGTTTACATGTTGCTTGGATATATTAGAGTAAAAATCTCAACAATGCAAATAAGATGTCTCTCTTATGAATTACCAATATTTTAATATGATTCAAAGATGCAGCGATAATAGTTTGCATTATAAATTGCTAAGATAGGGCAGTACCACCATATGTAAATAAGTAGCGTGGGTGTAATCATGCTTTTATATGGATTGAAAAATATTCAACATTCGATCAATTCTAATTTAAAAATGTCCGATCAATTCTAATTTAAATGTTTGAATAACATAGCCATGTTAGATGTTCCACGATAAAAACAAAATACTCTTTTAACACATTTTCAATGTCATTCAGAACTATATCTTAGTACAACAGCAAAGATTGTCGTGTGAGGTCTTGTGCCATTAGCAAATACATTAGCGCACTAATAGTATTATTTGGACCAAGAATTTCTTCAATCTCATCTGAATAGAAAGTGATAATTTTTCACTTTAAGAGATCAAGAACAACCTTATTCAATGGATTAAACAACTATTGGACAATATATTAGAGGTGTTAAAAGGTGATCATCAATAATCATAAGTCAATTTAATTTATAAGATTCTCCGTTGGATGTTCAACTGTTAGAATGTGCCTCATTAAAACCTTAATAAATAAAAACCCCACAGGACAAAAATTCTAGTGAAAGAAAAAGAGTACATCATTCTTATATTACGCTACTAAAACAACCTTATTAAAAGCCTCGTCAAGGAAACTTAATGGGAAAAAACCTTAATAAGGGAAAAAGAGTATAGTGTGCATTTGTGTCTTTCTTGTACCGCTATCATTGTACTATCAATAACAATTGATTTGATAGAAAATGATTGAGTTGGTGCATATTATTGTAAAAAAATGCAAGATATTTGCAATCGACTATCTAAACTTGTTACCCTTAGCACTTTTGCTAATATTTCAACTATCACTCTTTAGGAGCTCATTTGTCATAAAGAATTTTATAAAAAGTATTGGCTATTTTTATAGGTATACATAAACAATCCTTTACCCATATTTACTTCCTAATTGGTAGAAAAATGATGCAACAATTACTAGTACATAAATCCATCTCCAAGTGAGTATAAAATATTGTGCATCTTATAGCCAAATACTTGTCATTCTACTTAATCATTCAGATAATATCTCATACTATACTATACTTAATTAAATGCTGAGATAATATACAACACACTATGTAAAAGTTGAAGACTTGGAATTATTTTCGTATATCTTCAAAATATATAACCATAAAATAAATGATAACAAAACCATGTACAATATCTTTGAAAGTTCTTTTCGACCATTTTCTTATATGTAAAAGAAATTATAGATGAGCATTATTTTAAGCAAAAACCAATCTTCTAGTATGAATAAACTTTCTTCTATCGGATTTATCCTTTTAAATTTCCCTTGTAATCTATTCAAGAAGTTTTATAAATAATAGCAAATCCAGTATATTTGGGTTCATTATAAAGCAATGGAGATATTAGTTTGCCAACATTTCTATTTTATATAATAAAAACATAGTGGTACCATTCATATCTGGGTTGCATTCTTTCACACAATGATCTTTGTGACTTTAATAATAAAGCATGCATTTTCAACTTGTATCTTTTAGACCTTTGAAGCCCTTTGAGGACTTTTTTATGAATATCAATAGATTGATTCAACATGTTTTTCAGACGCATATGAACTTACTTTTATATATTACCAAGCTATCAAAATATAATTGCTTATCCATCATATATGAGTACTGTTACTCATATTCTTTATAAGTTTTGTACAAAAACTTATTATAACTCATAATTTATTTTATAGTATCATGCATTCTTATATGCACTATTTCATATGAGTATTCATTTGTACCCTATAGGCTTTTTGTATTCAAAACATTTAAACTAATAGCCCACGATACTTCATATTTGTGAATGACTCTTGCCTGAATTTGCGTCTTTTACTTACTAGTCAATTTTTTTTTTGTCACATCAATCTCTTTCGACAGATTCCAAATGTTTTTCAAGATCTTTACTTTTTTTTGCAATATATTAATAATTAATGCTTCTTGTAATTGTCTACAGTCAACTTTTATTGTAATTTAATTTTACTTTTATATTGACATGACTTATTGAGATCTCTCTATTTTTCTCAATATTTTTAAATTTCAAGTACACCTTTTAAACTACTTCAAGTGTTCAATGACTTCCATAATATCCACAAGTAATTTGATCTTTAACAGGCTATCAAACTGTCATGTTAATAATATTCTACATATATACCCTCTTTAAGAATATGGTTTCTTTATAGTATCAATATATGTATAAGTTTCATTCTCTTTTAGTAAGTGTGGTACTTTATACCAGACAAGTCTTTAGTACTTCAAGCATTTCTTAGACTCAAAAGTTAACAAATTGTCCTTTAGAGACCTTAATCCATGCTATTAAATTAGCAATTGGAGAAGTGATTCAGTCGCTTCTTTTATCATATTAAGTAACAATTTTATATTTTATTGCAATGCTTAATCAATTAATATGTGTGAGGATCAAAACTATCCAGTTGCAACTTCCCTCCCTTGATGCTGAGAATTTTTTTAAGCGATACTACCCATAGGGATTTTCAAAATGATAATATTGTTGGCTCCAAGGTTTCACAAAGTTAATTTAATATTTTTTTTATGATAACAAAAAATTTTTTTTATTATATGTGCAAAATACATTTTCAAACTAATAATTATCTTGAGTGTCACGGAGCTTACTTTTCAAGAAATCAAGTGAAAGCAGTTCAAGAAAGCTTAGGAAAGTAAAGGTTTGAAAGGAACTCATATGGACTTAAAGATTACAAGTTTTTATTTAGATTCTATCGTCCAAAAGTGTAAGTGAGCAATTCTCAAATTAAATGATCAAAAGAAAGCTCAAGAGCACACACTCACATTGCATTCATCATGCATATTTGCATTTGATGTTATTTGAATTTGAATTACATGTGAAAATATGACTTAAATTGTATTAGAAGTGTTTAAACAAGATTTTGTAAAACAAGATTCAAAATAGGTCTCATGGGCAAAATTGGCCTAAGGTAGATCGGCCTGTCGACCAAGTGTGGTAGCTTGTCAAACTTGATCAGCTTGCCTAATGCCCTGCTTCAGCCTACCAATCTGGGGATTTTAAACCCTTGGTTTGCAAAGGCTCTAGCGACCTATTGGAGTTTCAAAAATCAGCCAGCTGAACACCTTGCTTCGACCTGCCAATCTGATGGTTTTCGAAACCTGTCCCGTAGAGGTTCAATCGGCCTATCGAGGGTTTGGCTTCGGCCTGTTGATGGTTCAAAGTTTGGCCTATCGAACTGTGAACCAGCCTACCGATCTGGTAATCGTTGAGAACTTGATTTTTGGTGCCTCAATCTTTGGCCTATCGAACTGTCTATAACGGCTAGTTTTTTTACTATTAGAGCTCTAATTGCAATGGCTATTTTGACTAAAAAGTGATATTTTCAAATGTTTCTAAGCACTAGGCAGCTATAAATACTGATCCATTCAATGTGTAATAAATGATGAAGGAACACAAGTGAAATTTGACATTATTCTATGTTGTTCTTCTCAAGCATTCATTATACACACATTCTCTTGAGCTAAACTTGTTTCATATTCTCTTTGAGAATTACTCACACCTCCAAACATGTACCATAGTTGTATTTTCATCTCTTTTGTTTTGAAGTGTATATTTTGTGAGTGTACCAAAGTTACAACCACATTATTTATATAGTTGGGTTTCCAAAGCCTTGTAAATTTAGGGAGTTCTTGGTTAGACAATCTCTGAGAAAATTCTTAGTTTGTAAGAAGGTGTGGTGAGCCTCAGGTAGAGCAAATCACCGATTGTATAAAGGAGTGATCATGCCAAAAAGATGGTCTAATAGTGCAAGACATCGAGTAAAGGAGTTTAGCGTGGCGACAAAGGTCGTAGTCATATTTGCCAGACCTCTATAAATAGTGTTTTCATTTCTTCTCCTTACTCTTTACTTAATCGTTGTTTAATTGTTGCTTGGTTGTGCTTATATTATCTCGTTTTCATATTTACTTCTTAAGCATTTTACTTTAAAAAATTTCCAATGATTGTAAAAGTTCTTAAAGACCTAATTCACCCCCCTCTTGGGTAGTTATTCTTGGGCTAACAAATATTCTAAAGCATACTCAATATGCCTATTGGGTCAAAGAATTTCTAGTTCATTGTAACAATTTTAATAATTGTCTTATTACAACTTGGAAAAGAAAGTAGAAATATGTTTCAAATATATTTGAATTACATGAAATGATATATAAATAATACATGTTTTCTCATATATGTCTCCCTTTGCATAAGACTAAAAATTATGCAAAGATACATCTCATATCATTTATAACCACTATCGATTTTTTTTCATCATTATAGTGATAATATCAGGGGCACTCCAATCATTAACTAAATAATTACGTTTTGTTCTCCAATGAAGCGAAACTCCCAAATATCATAATTAATTTCTCATTAATTCACTAGGCTATGTAATAATAAATACCATTATTACTTCAATGTATTACATGTGTGTGATCTTTCCAAATAATTTTGTCGCACAAGCCTGTTAATCTTCCTTTCTTGTCACATTTCTACTTCTTGTAGTTATACGTGACTTTTCCAAACTTGGAGGAAGCTTTGTATCATAACATCATATTGCACTTGATTAAATAAACTTGAGAAAAACAAAGAGGAGACAATCGATAGCTCAACTCTTTCTTTAGCTTTTTCTCTATTTAGGTTTTATAAGATCATATTTATATTTTAAATGTTCAATAGGTATGTTCTTCATGAAGTACCATTGTAGCCTTTTTTTAGTTATTCGTGGGAGTTTAGCATCACATACTTTTAATCTCCTCATAATTTAACACTCCCAATGCTTATTTTATTATTTTCATTAATAATAAGCATGTTGAGGAATCTTAAAAAATCCCTTAGCTATTAAATATATACAATATTCACTTCAAGGAAAATGCAAAAATAATTAGGAAAAATTGCTCGCCATTTTATTTTTCCTAATCTCATCATGATTGCTGTCATAATTGTAATATTATTCAATATTTATATCATGGAATGTTTAAAGCCAAATAGCCAATTAAACAATATTAATGGCTCTTAATAAATTATTAACTTGAAAGCATATGACAATATGGTGTATTCATGTCATCAAAGAATATCAACAGCCATCTAAATGTAATAATTATAAATTTATGTAAATTGATCATTCCTAATCAATAATGACATATTAGCCTTAATAAAACCAATATAAAAATTATGGCTAATGAAATCATGACGTAAATTAAAAGCTGCACAAAACATGAGTACACGTGCCTACAAATATAGAAAAAATACCCATAGTTTAAAGAACACACATGTTATTAAATTTAACGTTAAGCAATAAATTTTAAAAGCAAACGAAATATAATAGTAGACATATAAATAACCTTATCATGAGTTTGGTTTTGCCAATGAAAAATCTGTCAAACCAAAAAAATAAAAAAGATCTAATTTCAAATCTTTGGTAAAAGATGAATTATACATCATAGTTGTTTTCAATAATATTGTTAACAATTACGATTATATTACTTTTCTTTTGCTGCAAACTATGTTGATAAAAATTATATACTGAAACATGTATAGGTGCACAAGATTCATATAAATGCAATCTAAGAAAAAGTTATTAGGCTATATACTCATAAAACGTTTAAACTTTAATGAAATATGCTCAAAAACTTCCCAATAAATTTGAAGTTTTAGTCACTATAAGCAAAAGTCATATGCCAATAATTTAACAATATAAAGAATATTCTTATATAAGAAATAACACAACTTCTGATATTTTAAATATGTATACCATAAAAAGAACCATACAGCTTAACAAAAATGCTAGTATGATATGAAGAGACCAAAACAAATATTTGAATACTCTAAAAAGGTGATCAAAATTAACCTTATCAATATGCCAATTTTCCTTCATCATAAGATAAAATGTTACAAGATAATCTACATACTGAAGTTAGATTAAGTAAACAGATTCTTCGAATTTTGTAAAACCTTTAAACTTTTCTTATAACAAAAATAGTTGGAAACTCGTCCCAATAATGTGTTATAAAACAAATGCAAAATAACTAAATTACAAAGTATAAAATAAAGAGACACAAAAGAAATAGAAAGAAAAACAATCTTATTATTTATCATCTTATTGTATACAATTACAAGCTCTCAATGGCCATATATATAGGTCAAGGATCATAAAATAAGAGAAGCCAAATGTCAAGAGTTACAACAACAAATAATACTAATAGAGTGGTAATCGGAAGGTTATAAATGTTATAAAATAGCAACATTAATGGTCATTAAGGTAGAGATAATACAATTCATGAGAGGGTAAGGAATATAAACATCCATACTAATAAATTAATTCATTCATAACATATTCAATATATTTTTTTAACCCAAGAAAAAAAGATTAACTGCGGGAGGAGTAAAAAAAAAAAGATTAATGTAACATTTGCTTGTTTTATGGAATGTAACCTTTAAAGAAAAAAACAATATATATTGTAAAAAATTGTATACATATATATACAGAATATACGTTCACGTTTTGATTAAAAGAAATAAGTGTGTACAATCTCATATAATATCAAAGAGTAATTGAATTGTAATAGCTATAAGATAACGGTGTTCATTTTCATTTGAAAGTGAGATGACATAAAGGAGAATAAAGAGTGAAAAAGAAAATGACCTTAATATTACCTTGACATTTTTGAATGTACAGCTTTTGACATGGCTTTTGTTAATAAATTGTGTATTTTCAAAGAACAAATGAAAGGAAGAAAAGAAATAGCATGAGGATGACACATAAAGGTTTTAAGATTAATAAAATGGTAAAAAAAAAAAGAGCAAATTCATATAAAATCTATTTTTGTTTTAGATTTCTTTTTTAAATATGCTTGTTTTTTCACTATTTTATCTATATATTTTAAAAACCACATGTTTCATTCTTGTATTAGATTTTTTACATGTTTTTAAAAACAGATAGTTTATAAACGTCAATACTAAATCTGTATAATTCACAAATGTCTAGATAGAAAGATAATTTTTTAAAATGAGTGTCAAAAATCATAGTTAGACATGCACATTAGTGAATAGTGAAATAACCCATATACATGGCCAGTGTGCTTGGTTTACTTGTGCAACATATATCGATCTATATTGCGAACATTATGTCATTTTTATTGTGTTTGGAATGGAATGAGCTCGGAGCACTGTAGGGCCTATATTTGATGCTGTGGCACTAGAAATGTGCGTTCTACAATTTAGGGCTAGTGCTGTGGCCCCAATACTACTTACGTGAAAAAAATGTTTTGGAACACAATATTATTTTTATATATTGTGTTCAAGGGTTTGTTGTATTTTGGATAATTTGCTATTAAACTCGTTAGTAAACTTTGAGAAGTGAAGACAAATAAACTTTTAAAGAAAATATTCCTATACACTCAAACCTATCTTCTTTTTTAAAAATCCAATCCTCCACTTCTTGCTCTTTATAAACAAGGGTCGTTGAGGATTAAGGAGATCCACTAGAGAGAGGAGAAGTACTATTCTGGATGATTATATAGTATTTCTCCAAGAACATGAGAAAAGTGTTGGATTGATGGATGATGATCTGATCAATGTCCGTCAAGCTTAGCATAGTTTGAACTCTTAAGAGTGGATGGATGCCATAAGAGATGAGATAAAGTCTATGAAAGACAATGACGTTTGGGATCTCGTTCCGTTACTTGAAGGTGCGAAGTCCATTGGTTGTAAATGGATATTTAAAACCAAGAGAGATTCGAAGGGTGATGTAGAGTGATATAAGGCTCGTCTTGTCACTAAGGGCTTTACCCAAAAGGAAGGCATTGATTACAAAGAGACTTTCTCTCCGATTTCAACGAAAGACTCTTTTAGGACAATTATGGCACTTGTAGCACATTTTGATGTTGAGCTACATTAGATGGATATTAAGACGGCATTTCTAAATGGTGACATTGATGAAATGATCTATATGGTGCAACCGGAGAACTTTGTGTCAGGAGATGCAAAGAAGGTGGTTTGTAAATTAAAGAAATCCATCTATGGGCTTAAGCAGGCTTCTCGTCAATGGTATTACAAATTTCATCAAGTGATAGTCTCATTCAGTATTGAGATGAACGCTGCAGATGACTGTATATACCATAAAGTTCAGTGAGAGTAAGTGTGTTCTCCTGGTTTTGTATGTTGACGATATACTGCTTGCCACCAATGATATAAGTTTATTGCACGAAACTAAGAGATTTCTATCAAAGAAATTTGAAATGAAAGATCTTGGTGATGCCTCTTTTGTGTTAGGAATTAAAATACACCGAGATTGCTCTCGGGGTATTCTTGGGTTATCACAAAAGAGCTATATCGAAAATGTGCTTAAAAGATTTGGCATGCAGGATTGTAAACCAAGAGATACCCCTGTGGCTAAAGGAGATAAGTTCAGTTTAAGTCAGTGTCCTAAGAACGTCCTTAAGGTTAAGGAAATGGAAAAGATCCCATATGCATCAGTTGTTGAGAGTCTAATGTATGCTCAAGTTTGTACTCATCCGGATATAGCATACATTGTTGGATTGTTGGGTAGATATTTGAGTAACCCTATAATGGATCTTTGGAAAGCAGCCAAATGGGTTATGCGATATTTACAGAGAACAAAAGATCACATGCTTACATATAGAAGGTCAGACCAACTCGAGATCATTGGTTATTCGGATTTAGATTTTGTTGGATGTCAAGATAGTTGTCGATCCACTTCGGCTATATTTATTTGCTTGGTGGAGGAGCTATTTCTTGGAAGAGTGCTAAGCAGTCACTCATAGCTTCTTCCACTATGGAGGCAGAATTTATAGCATGTTATGAGGCATCCAATCATAGAATATGGCTACGAAACTTTGTCACTGGGCTGCGAATTATGAAAAGAATAGAAAGACCACTTAAGTTGTTTTGTGACAATAAATCTGCAGTCTTATATTCCAACAACAACAAGAGCTCTTGAAAGTCAAAGCATATAGCGATTAAGTTTCTTGTTGTTAAAGAAAGAGTTTAGAGTGGTCAGGTGTCTATAGAGCATATTGGTACAAACTCCATAATTGTGGATTCGCTTACAAAAGGGCTTTCCACCCAAGGTCTTTCATGAGCACACTGCTCATATAGGTGTTCAGTTACTTGATGATATGCAGTTTAGTAGGAGTTTGTATTTGAATGCTAATTTTTTATATATATAAACATTGTGTGTTTGTATATGTTTTCTGTAGAAATAAAGAATACAGTTTACTTACACTTTGATTTTGGTACGGTTTTGATCTCATTCAGATATAAGGTTGGACTAGTTGAAAATAGACATGTTTAGATCACTTTGCATGTAATTTCCATGCTACACATCCATACTTGATCTATGTTATTTGGTTATATCAATATGTGTGATCATTGATGGGCTTAGTCACGTTATATTTGTGATGAAGACCACTTTGGTTCTATGTTGGTATGATCAACGGATGAGATAGTTCAGAAATACCCTTATATGTGATAGCAAAAATTGAGCTCATTTAGGTAAACACATTTTTTGCAAAGAAACATATGTGGCCCAAGTGGGAGATTGTTGAAAAATAATTTTTCATGTGGGCCTATATATGTAATTAAATGTGTTGTTTAATGCTATCTTTAGGTAAAGCCAAATTAAAGTGATATAATTAAGATAAAGTTAAAAGACTTTTTTGGATATTAATATAATGTATGGGTTATTATTATTATATGTATGGATACTAATTTGTAATTTCTAGATTTTATGATGGGCAAAACTGAAAATACATTAAAATAACTAAGTTATTTATTCTAGTTATGGTCCCTAATTCATACATATTATTCATTTAGAAAGTTTTCAAACATTCTTGCTTCTCTAAAATCTCATCTTTATTGAAGTTTCGAAAGGAATACGTATTGGATTGGAAGACAATAACCCACAACAATCCAAGATCATGAATCAAGGTACGCTTTCGCAATTTAGAATTATTCCTCTCAATGATTTAACATGAACGATCTTGGTTTAATTTGTTCCAACAACCCCACCCTAACTTCAACCCTGGCCCTGAAACTTGATCCCGATCTTAAATTCAAATGTTGACACTAACCCTGGTCTTGATACCCGACCCTGACCCCTCCGACCCTAATCCCAACCTTGAAACCCGCCCAACACCTACCCTAAAACTCGACCTTGGCCATGAAACCCGACCTATATCTTAGAACCTGATCTTGACCTCAACATCGATCTCCAAACCCAACCCCAGCCTTTGATCCCAAGCCAAACCTCAACCCTGGTCATGAAACTTGACCTTGACCTTGACCCCAACCCCGACCCCGAACCCCTAACATAGACCCCTAGACGATCCCAAATCATGACTCTGGTCATGGTCCTGAAACTCGGTCCTAGATCTTGACCTTAGTCCTAGTCCTAAAACTCAACCCTATAACCCGACCTAGACCCAGGCCTAGTCTCGAATCCCAAACCCAACCTAGTCCTAAAACCTAGCCCAAATGCCCCAACCCCAATCTTGGTCCAAAAACCCAACCTAAATCTCGATATTAGAATAAGAAAATTTTTGTTTCCATAATTTAAAAACATTTAATAACAATTTAAAAAACAAAAATGATGTTATTAAGCGTATTTTCAAAAAAAAAATTCACTTTTTTTGTTTAAAAAACAAAAAAAAAGCCCTTTAAATAAATGATTCCAAATGAACACAAAATAATCTCATGAAAAGATCTTTACGCTTAATATATTAGCCATTTGTTTTGTATATTCGGTTAACTCTTTAAATTCAAATCTTTAAAATCCTTTGAATACATAATTGTTTTGCCAAAATTCAAATCAAATTAATCGTTTGAATCTACGTTTTTAGAGTTCTACTCCCCCTTGAACTCTTTGGACTCGAATATGTTTGCAACAGTAAAAGCTAAAATTTTTTCTTCTATATTTGAAGGAAAAAATCATAACTTCTTTATTTGATATCCGATGAGACGATTCTTTTTTTTTTTTTTTGTTTCTAATAAATAGAGGAATAAATCAAGATCTATATTGCATATTTTTTAACATCATGAATATTAAGATTTTGTTAGATTTATTAATAAATTAAAAGCTTTTTCCACTATCTATTCGAACACAAATTCTAATTTTTTTCCTTATTTAGATTAACGCTTTAAATGTACATCCAAAAGTCAATTTGGATAGCAATTCAAATCACTAATTTAAATCACACAACTCAAATCAAAATAATCTAAATCAAAAAGTTTTGACTATTTAGTTTGTCATGAATTTGAGAGTTTATTCTCTATTATATAAATAATATAAAGTCGATCATGGTTTTATTGCATCTTTACTTCTGACCCTTTAATTTTTTTTGATCACCAGTCATTTTCATTCCTTAGTGTTGCTTAGAAATGCTTAAGATTCCATCTTTTGGCTTAGCCTGGGCTCAACTTGGGAAATTGTAGCTAAACATGGTGTCACGAACTTACTCTTTTCACAACACGACTATGTGATGTTCACAATTCCGATGCTAAGTCAGTCTTAAATTCTCCCAAACTCACAAGACAAGGCAAGAATGATCAAAGTTAAGTAAGAACACCAAAAGAAAACTAAGGATAGGAAATACAAAGTAGACTTCTATATGTATGTTGGAATTTTATAAGTTTGGAGGATTGAGTACAAATGAGGGGGTCTGCCCCTATTTATAAGTCATTGGCCTTTTAAGGAATGTTCTAAGTCTTTACAGAACATGGCTTATCCTAGAACATTCTAGCATTATTCCTATTACATATTCATGGCGTACAAGATTATATAGTCTTCTATAACATACTAGTTTATTACATACATCTCAAAGCTTCTAGACAGTTTTAGAGTGCTTTAGGGTCTTCCAAAGAGTTCTAGAGTCTTCTAGAGAGTTCTAGATGTTTTTAGATTTTTCTTGAGTATTCTAGGCTTGTGTAGAATGTTCTACAATATTGTGGAACCTTCTAAAACATCATGGAAGAATTTTAGAATATTATGGAACTTCTAGAAAATAAATGACTCTACCAAATTGTCTTGATTTCTCTAGGATGTTTTAGAGTATTCTAATTGATTTTAACACTTAGAAAATACTTTAGAGGATCCTAAACTCTTTACGAGCCTCCAAGGGTTAAGATGGGGCAAAAATTATGCAGCTCGTGACATTTGGATACATGTTTGTTTTGCCTAAAATTCAACTAAAATGAAGCCTTTGAATCTAAGTTTTCAAAGTTCTACTTCTCCATTGAATTATTTGGACTCAGATATGTATGTAACAATAAAAGCTAAGATTTACTCTTTTATATTTGAAGAAAAAAAATAATAACTTATTTATTTGATATCCGATAGAGACGATTCTTTTTTTTTTTACTAATGAAGAGATGAATAAATCAATATCCATATTGCATATTTTTAGGATCATGAATATTAAGATTTTGTTAGATTTGTTAATAAATCAAAAACTTTTTCTACTATCTGTCCAAACACAAATTCCAAATTTTTTCCCTATTTAAATTAACACTTTAAATGCACATCAAAATGTCAACTTGGATAGCGATTTAAATCACACAACTCAAATCAAAATAGTCCAAATCAAAAAGTTCTGATTATTTACCGGCTGTTTGGCAACGGTTCCCACCACACGGCCTATTACAAACTTAGTTATGAACAGTGTAAAGCTCGTTATAGTGTAAAACTCTCATGTGCTACAGTAAAAGTGGTTCTAACGAATGGTTCTCACTACTCTTCCAAACACCCTATTAGTCTGTCATGAATTTGAGAGTTTATTATCTATTATATGAATAATCTAAAGTCGATCATGCTTGAATTGCATCTTAACCCCTGTTTGGCATAGTACTGGAAACTACAGTTCCTACCACAAACTCAGTTATGAACAATATAAAGCTCTCATATGCTACAGTAACTATAAAAATAAAAAAAATAAAAAAATGCTAGTATAAAGCTCTCACATGTTACAGTAAAAATGGTTCTAACCAACGGTTCTCACCACCTTCTAAACACCACCAAACCTCCAACCGTTTAATGATTTTGACCACCCATTGTTTTCATTCGTTGGTGACGGTTAGCGATGCTTGAGCTTCCATCTTTCGGCTAAGCTTGGGCTTGAAATGCTAGCTTCAGCTGAGCAACGGGCTCGAGAGATTGGCCGAGCATGGGCTTAAAAGATTGGTTGTTCATGAGCTCGGGTAAGTCTTATTTTTTACATTGTTCTGTGGTGCCAAATATACCCTGCAATATATATTATGCCATTTTTTCTTGAAAAAAATTACATTGATTCTATCAAAATGAAAATCACTCGAAGAACTTTATATTTGTGGATCATGAATTGAGGTTTCTAATCTTTGTGGAAATTTATACAAGTGACCAGTTTAGCATCACCGTGTACTTGAAATATGTGTTAATCAGTTGCTTGTGTTGTGGTCAAAAGTTACAACAGCTAAAAATGGATTAATGTTTTTTCTTTCTAAGGTGAAAATAGATCGATGTTTGGTAAAACTTTTCAGACTTGTGAGTACCAAAAGAAATATTTAGGCGTTTGGGAAATGATAGATAGGATATATATTTACGGTTCTGTGTGATTAGAGAGGTATACACTGTGAGGTACTTGAAAAATAAAAACTAGGGCCTACTTGAAAATTTCTAGAAAATCTTATATACTATAGTAAGTAAAAAAAATGTTCGGGGAGTATTCGTAGAAAAGAATGGTGAGGGGGCAAATATGAAAGGAGCACCTCGGGTCATGGCGGGGAAAAATGCCAGTGGCTCTGCCATTGAAAACAGGTAAATTAAGAATTAGAGTTTTTTTATCAAAAATATTTTAATGAATCTAAATAACAACAGTAAAGCAAGTGTGCAAAAAAACATCATCTGACATGCTTCCCACAGGTTGTTAAGAATCTGCTGTTAACCAGCAGAGTTCCCTAACTTGTAGATTCTTTAAGAATCTAAAAGCAACACCGAAAGCAATTCAAGACAAAATCAATGTCTAAAGGAGAATTACAGGACAAGGGGAAAATTGTTAAGAGTGCAATAATTAACGCCTCCTTGACAAAGGCTTAGCTAAAGTAAATTCGGAGTTAAAAAGAGTTAATTCAATTAGCAACTTCCATGCACTTTTAATGAGGTATATCAACGCGTTTTAAAATTGAAGAAAGCTATCATACATGTATGATATGCTTTTTAAAACGACCTAGTTCAGGGAAAAAATATATATTTAAAAAACTAGAAAAAAAAATTGGTATTGACATGCTGAAACCTTTTACAATTCATCCAAGGTAAAATCAGGAAAGCATGGCGTTAAACACGGTTGTTGTATTAATGTCTATGATCAGTTCTTGCGAGC